>NKZD01001547.1:0-87393 GCA_002370635.1 Metschnikowia cerradonensis
CGAAGGAACTGGATGGGTGGAACTTTTACCGATACTTGAGTTCGCTTACAATAGCTCATATCATAAGGCCATTCACACAACGCCTTTTGGGGTAGCTATAGGCAGGCTTCCACGCATGCCAGAATGCAATCGCCCAAGGGATAGGGATCGTGCACTCGCTGTCGAAGCCTTTACGACGCGACAAAACGCGATCATTGCAAGGACGAAGGATTTGATTCGTGAAGCTCAGGACGACGCCGAAAAGTACGCCAATCGTTCGAGAAAGAAATTCACATACAAAGTGGATGACTGGATCCTCTTGAAGCGAACTGCCTACTGTCCTCCCGAAGTTCGCTCTACCACCTACGTGAAAGCGAAACCGATTTATTATGGGCCTTACAAAATCGTGAAGGAAATCAACGAAGCAGCATTTGAAGTTGATATCCCCGAGATTACGAAGACTCACAGAGTTTTCAATGTGGAAAATTTCCGACCATACAATGTGCGACCGGAAGTTTACCCCAACACCCCACCGAGATTGTCAAACGACATTATCGAACGAGCTCGCAATGGAGAAATTACTCGCATAGTAGGGTACGACGCTACGAATCATCAATACGATGTGGAATGGCGCAACTGTCCTCGCGACCCATCTACTCAAATATCCGAAGAAGTATTTGATGCTGTTGTTCCTTCGGCTCAAAGGGAGTTCCTCGTCTATTCTAGGTTCAATACATACCATGATAAACTATAGGACGTAAGGATTACGTTCGACTTATAAGACTAACAGAGTCGGTGACTGTTAAGTTCTTACAGACAGAAATAACGGGCGTGTGGTCTAGTGGTATGATTCTCGCTTTGGGTTTACGCCTTGTGTGAACAAAATTGCGAGAGGCCCTGGGTTCAATTCCCAGTATGCCCCTTTTTTTCTTCTATCATAAATACATTTCTGGTTCGAGTTAATTTTTTTTAAAAGACTTGACAACACTATATTCCAAGGAGCGAAATTTGGTGAAGCAAGATGCAATCACCGCCTCTCTCTGGGTCTAAACCGTACACATAATAGAAACCTTCCGATGTCACGACACTGATGCGTATAAGATTTGACGACTCCGAGCATTGAGAGCCTAAAGACGCCACTGAAGCAAGGGAATTAGCTTGGTCGTCACTTTTGCATAAGCTTCCGTAAGTTTTCACCCCATCGGCATGGCTCTCAATGACGGCGATAGATTTGACATCTTTACCAATGGTCTGTATCTTGAGAGACGCAAAATGTCTCGTTGGTTCCAAAATGGATGAGAATCTAGATGGCAAATAATCACCCATCTTCTGAGCTGCCTTTCTTCCAAGAGTTTGCGAAGACCTTCGTATAATACGAGCAACCGAAAGTCTGTTCTGGTCGATAATTGGCTCAGTCTTCTCTTTCTGATCTTCGCTCCCACTGACATTTGACGTGACACTATTGAAAGAATTGAAGGAGCCCTGAGATAGTTTTCTTTGCTTTCCGAGATTATCCACATTATGTCCAAGATCATCATGCTCATCATCATCACTATCGCCATCTCTATCCGCATCGCTATCATCCCCGTCGTCCTCTATGACACCGTCCTCTTCGTCATCGTCATCCTCGTCATCCATATCCAAATTATCCAGATGCTCACGTGTGTGCTCCTCGCTTTCCTCTCTGATAGTCAGATAGCCTGACGACACCATTTTTTTCTTGGAAGATTCTCGTTTCTGCTTCTGCTTGTTTGCTAGTAACTCATCCTCCCCTAACCTGAAGATATGAATAGTTTCGCTAGAGCTTGTTGCGAGCACGTAGAGGTTGTCCTCGCTGAAAGAGAGGGAGTAAATTTTCGTAGGATAGGTGCCTCTTCTGAACTGGTATAATTTCAAGCCTGTCTTCACGTTGAAAACCCGAACAATGGTGCCCTTATCTGAAGCAGTCGCCAATAATGATCCATCAGTAGATATACACATTGCAGACAAAGCGGACTTATGAGCTTCAACAACCGCTAATGGTTGCAAAGTGGTGAGATCAAAAATTATAGCATCGCCAACCCTATTAGGAGCGTTGCTAACGGACTGGATATTGTTCAATGCGGAATTGTTGCCACCATTTGTATTGATTCCATTGACAAGAAGTGATTCATGGGTGATTGTCCTCGGAGGTGATGGATACGCTAGGAGGCTATTTCCCGTGCCGATAGTGTTATTCGACAAGGCGCATAAACGATTGAGATTCGGAGATGTCTCAATCGTATGTAGGAGGTTGAGCGTTTTTATATCGTAGATAAAAATCTGCTCCTCAAGCAACACTATCATTATTTCATGGCCAAGCTTCACCAGAAGGATTGTGGAAGGAAAAATTAGCTCGCAAATAGTAGTAGACCTTTTTGTGTTCATGAGTTTTAGCTTTCGAGGCAGTGACCCTGGTTGATCGCCTAATCCCACCACTGCCACCAATGAAGTACAGTAAAGCATTTCGACAAGCCCAATTGACTCTTTCTGTTTTGACTGGTAACATTCACGAACACCTGGCTTGCAAGAGAAAATTTTGTAGCCATTGTCGAGCCCTAATGCTGCACATGAAGCATCTTGATTGAATGTCAAGCAATTCACATTCATAATGCCGTTAACCGAAGCGACAGAGTCATCCGTGAGACTATTTTGTTCATGAAGGGACTGGATATTTTTGGACGTGGGGCTTACTAGTTGCGACTTCATGATAACGAAGTAACAAGTTGTCAATCTATCACAGCTCCTGGTTGTTGCGACGCTAGGTCTCACTGCGCGATACCATAAACGACTGCACATGGTGAACCGGTGTATACTTGACTCCAACCACTCTACGTGTGGAACCAAAGTGGTCACTGAAGCTAATGTGCCTCTGAGTCCTTAATTCTCTGAGGAATTATGATTAGCTGGATTTTTTTTTTGCTGTGCATAGAGAGCTTTTTTTGCTTCAATGTGAGGTGAATCTTTTCTCTCACCATTACGTAAGTTCACTACTCCCTTGATCTTGACTAGGATGTGCGTACGTGCCCTTGTATTTCTGGCTGACTCTTCGAACTTTGATTCTTGCTCTGTTATGAAACTTCTTTTTATCAGTTTAATAACCTGTCCATCATGACTGAGGATCTGCTGTTCATGACTAGATCTCGCATTCGGGTTTTCTGCCAATTTACCATGGGATCCTATTCTCCGGTCTTGTAGTTAGTATCGGCACTGAGACAATATTTCCCTTTGGATATCAGTTAACAATCTTCTCCATACCATGTCCTAATACCGCTTCATTTTCGGAAAGAGATGTACCACTGTTAATGGTACTTGAATTTGTATTCACTTGAATCATTTTTGTACCACAACCAAGTTAATCTACTTAATTTGCAAACATTATAACTAAGAACTGGAATGAAATCCCAATAAACAAATGGACGCGTGCTTTTATGCTCTAGAAAAAACTAAGCCGATGAACGAGTATCCCAGTTCATGCAAAATTTTGACAAATTGTCATACAATTTTACTGATAATGACTGCAACTTAGAAACTCGGATCTGCAAGTTTAGCTACATACAAGAGTAGTCATTTAAAACTCATATTTTGAGTAATCAATCATGGATTCTCTAAATCAGAAATTTGATGAATATAGATATGACTGATTACATGGGTGCTTCAGTTCATGCCTAAGTCATTATTCGACCCATGTAACCTTTCCTTTCCATTTTCACAGGGTGCAGGCTTCACTCACAATTGGACTTATGGTTTTATACAGTGTTTTTTAAAACTATTCAAACCAGCGTGGCAAAACGATTCAAACCACACTAGCAAAATTAAACCAATACACATAACCCCTATCACGTTGTTGTATACAGGATGACAATTAAACCAGTTCAGTTCCGTCCGTTTTGACCGTTGAATTGGTACTGCAAGACTCCCAAATGTAGTACATAAGAGGCAATCCTCCAGATTTAAGCTTTCAGGATATTGAATTCTAATAAAAGTTTGTGTGAAAAATTACGCCATTTGATTTGAAAGACTGTGCGAAGGGGTACGAAACTTTTTGAATTATTGGTTTGTTTAATTTTGCTAGTGTGGTTCGAAACATTTTGCCGCGCTGGTTTGAATAGTTTTGAAAAACACTGTAAGATTGAGCAGTTTTGTGAGAAGTTTCGGATATCTCTACCGCTTAAGTAATACTGTATACATCATGGCACATATAGCAGAATTGTGACTAAATGTTTTGGGTTAACCAAGAGGCAAATTTATCGAGCATGTTTTCGGTGACCCCATGAAATTTACCTTTCTCAAAAAAGCTCTCCGATTTCGAATTTGAGTTCAAATACAAATCAAGCCACAATTTTGTAATTTGGGGTGGGACATTAGGATCTTCATCGTAGAATGATGCGAAGATCTTGACTACCAGGAAAGGGAACAGTTCAAAAATCTGAACATCTTCTGCACTGACCTTTTCGTGAAGTGCTTCTGGATACTTTTTCTTTTCGCTATCACTCAATCCTAATTCTTCATAAGTTGAGTAGAATAGTTTCTTCTCGAAACTAGAGGTACCTTTTAACCTATTGATGAGCAAGGAAGTCATGTCCGCGCAACCAATATTTGGATTGATCAAAGAAGTCAAGTCAGGATACCTGTTAGCAAACCTGATCACAACATGTCCTCCCAAAGAGTAGCCTGAAATTATGTTGTTATACTTTATCTTAACTTCACTTTCTTTCATTTTTGCCGTCAATGAGCTCTCGAAGTCAAGAGAGACTGGAAGATATTGAATTATGAGTTTCAAATCCTCTACAGTTCCATCAATTGAGCTAACCATATCCAATGCATGTGATTCATTGTTAGACAGCCATGTCGTATTTCTCAACTGGTCAATTTGGCGCTCACCATGATTTCTGGCATCAAATGAAATGGCGAGCATGGGAGCATCTGACTTCTTCGAAAATTCTTTGATGATTCTATGACCAAATGATTTCGTGTATGTGTAATCGCCCCCTCTATGGTGAACCAAGTACAAGACATTGATCCTGATATCCTCGGTCAAAATCTCATGAGAAACTTGTCTCTTCACATAGTCTTCAACGGACTTCAAGTTATCAACATGTACACGAATACCTGCTATGAACCTTTCGTCCTCAGAAACCGAATTTGGGAATGTCTCTAATTTCAACATTACTGTCTTTTGTTACGTGGGCCACGCATTCACTTTTGAAAGTGGGGCGAAAGGCGCGAGTGACTGTATATTCACATGCTTTGGCAGGTGCTTCTGCACGAGGAGAATATAATTCACGCCGAATTTGCTTTAATATCCATATCATCTAATTTATATCTAGATTATTTTCGAAGAGCAGTGAATGTACATTTTTTCTGTATATGATTTTGTCTTGAAATGTCTCTTTAAGTTTGAAAGGGCAAAATCTGAAGGTCAAAGCCCCGCCGTTTTATCGCACGCATGTGACAGCACCAGATACATAAAAAGGCGCACAATCTCCAGATTTCGACTGAAGCGTGAAGTTCTACAATGCCGGATAAAACTAACAAGAGAAATCCTCAAGAGGGCAAATTAAGCGCACCGAAAATAAACGATGTGCCCGAAAAAAAGGAAACTTTTCAATCCAAGCCGGACACCTTGGATTCATCACCTTTGAAGTATACTCCACTTGATGAGATACCTAGCATTGTGTCTCGCCTCAGAACTTCTTTTCATAAGAACCGCAAAACACACTCATTACAATTCAGATTGAATCAGTTGCGCAATATATATTTTGCCATTAATGATAACATTGATAAACTCTGCTATGCGTTGCAAAAAGACTTTTACCGGGTGCCATCAGAAACTAAGAATTTGGAATTTGCGCCGCTCATGAGTGAGTTAGTTCATACCATTGCTAGTTTGCATAAATGGGCAAAGCCCGAGCCAGTGAAAGACTTACCTTTGAATATTTTGACAAGTCCGGTGTACATTGAGAAGATTCCTTTGGGAACCGTTCTCGTGATAGCACCATTCAACTACCCATTGCTACTCTCAGTCTCCTCGCTTATCGCTGCTATTTCTGCAGGTAATTGTGCAGTGTTGAAGGTTTCAGAACTTACGCCAAACTTTGCGGCTGTGTTAACAAGACTTCTCACCCAATCCCTTGATCCGGACACTTTCGCTATGGTGAATGGTGCTATACCCGAAACAACAGCCTTGTTGGATCAAAGGTTCGATAAGATTATGTACACCGGCTCAACTGCTGTTGGTACTCTTATCGCAAAGAAAGCTGCCGAAACTCTCACTCCTGTTCTTTTGGAGTTAGGTGGTAAATCCCCGGCTTTTGTGTTAGAAGATGTCTCTGACAGCGATATTCCCGCCATTGCTAGAAGGATAGTGTGGAGTCGCTACACAAATGCTGGCCAAACTTGTGTCGCTATCGATTACGTGCTTGCTCATGAGAGCGTTCGGGCCAAATTGGTAAAAGCTATCGTTGAAGTTGTTGAGAATCAGTTCTACGAGCTGTTGGACAAGAATAATACTGGTTACACGCACATCATTCACCAGCGGGCGTTTAAAAACTTGAAGAAAACAATCGATGCTACGAATGGAACTATTGTTGCTGGTGGCGAGACTGATGAGGAAACCCGCTACATTTCCCCAACAGTAATTGATAACGTCGACTGGGAGGATTCGACCATGCAATTGGAGCTTTTTGGTCCAGTCTTACCTATTTTGACCTACACTTCGTTGGAGAGTGCCGTTCAGGAAGTTATCCAGCGTCACGACACCCCATTGGCTCTGTACATCTTTACTTCTAAGTCCATGAAGCGGTCCAAGAACCCTCAGGTTGATCTTATTAGAACGGCAATTAGGTCGGGTGGCCACATGGTGAACGATTCTGTCTTGCACGTCGGTCTTCCAAATGCACCTTTCGGTGGTATTGGCCAATCAGGACAGGGTGCTTACCATGGCTACTATTCCTATAAGGCTTTTAGCCACGAGAGGACAGTAATAGAGCAGGCGTTTGCTTCTGAGCTCACGATGAAAGTGAGATATCCTCCCTTAAAAGAGAAGAATGATGACGTGATACAAGCCGCTATACGCCCATACAATCAAAATGTTTGGTTTGGTCGTACGGGCAACGTTAAAGGTGGCCCTAACTCGATATGGAGTGCGTGGAATACTGTTAGTGGCGTGGGGTCCCTCTTGTACCATTTTGCGAAGTCAATCTCTGGATAGGCTATTGAATGAATGCAAATTTCTGTTTGCTCAATTTTGCTCAACTTTTATATTATTATCAAATTCAATTATGACTAACAAAGTGAATTAAGTACCAAAAAGTAGTCATTAATTTAATACTGCATATAAATTGATGTGAAAACCAAGTCTTGGTGCACCTTCAAGAAGTCTGCCACGAAGATCATGTCTTTAAAGATCAGCATCAAAAACGCCGGAAAGGTCCATGACTTGGAGCTCACTGACAGCTCTACTGGGTTAGAGTTGAAGGAATTGATTCAGGATAAAACTCAAATTCCAATTGATCGTCAAAAAATTTTAGTCAAGGGGGGCAAATTGACAGACGATGCAATTATTCTGGAGCTTAAATTGAACTTGAAAATCCCCATTATGGTTTTGGGTACCCCAGACAAAGACTTGCCTTTACCTGCTGAAAATAAGCAAGTTTTCTTGGAGGATTTGAACGAGAATCAGTTGGTGAAGTTTTCACAGGACCCTTCGGGCTTGGTCAACCTTGGAAATACTTGTTACTTGAATTCGTCTTTACAAGCACTTTACAGCATTAAGGATATTGCGAAAAAAGTGGAAGACTCTCAAGCGGGACTGGCACCACTTGTCTCGTCTTTAAAGTCCATTTTTCAAGGAATGACAAAAAAGCAACTGGAGATAGTTCCTAGTCAATTTTTAATGCAGTTTAGAAATCAATATCCGCAATTTGCAGAGCAAGAGATGGGAGTTTACAAGCAACAAGATGCTGAAGAAGCTTTTTCCCAGATAATCAACAGTTTGAATTCTGTTTTTCAAATCGATGATTTCATGACGGTGAACTTCAAAGTTAAGACCACCAATCCAATTTCGAACGAGGAAACTATTACTTCTGAAGTTTCACAGAAACTCAATTGTTATATTGACATCAAGACGAACTTCCTCAGAGACGGAATTCTCAATAGCATGAAAGACACAATTGAAAAGTACAGTGAAACTTTACAATCAAATACAGAATATCAGGTGACCAAAACAATCACCAGACTT
The DNA here is from genome assembly GCA_002370635.1 of Metschnikowia cerradonensis. NCBI lineage: Eukaryota > Fungi > Ascomycota > Pichiomycetes > Serinales > Metschnikowiaceae > Metschnikowia > Metschnikowia cerradonensis. The sequence continues at coordinate 8,240 of NKZD01001547.1, forward strand.
CCAAAGTATTTGACTGTTCATTTTGTTCGATTTTTCTGGAGGAAGGACACAAAGAAGAAGTCAAAGATCTTGAGAAAAGTGCTGTTTCCGTTTGAGCTCGATGTGGCCGAGATGCTCGATGAATCTATCAAACAGGAGAAGACTTCAGTCAGAGACAAGTTGGCTCAAATAGAGAAAGACAACCTCGACTTGGTTAGGGATTTCAAAAAGACCAAAAAAGACCACAGTTTGACCCCACAGGAGCAACAAGAAGAAGACGAAATGAAGGTATTGTCTATTAAAACCAAGTTTAGAGATGACTTTGCAGACTCGTTGCCAAAAAGTGTTGATTTGGACAAAACTACTGAGAACCCATCATCGGTGTACACATTGACATCTGTTATCACACATCAAGGTATTTCAGCTGATTCGGGCCATTACCAGGCTTTTGTTAGAGATGAGAATGATTTGGATGGCGACGTTTGGTGGAGATACAACGATGACAAAGTTTCTAAAGTCAACCGGGAAAAGATTGAGACTTTGGCCGGTGGAGGCGAAAGCGACTCGGCCTTGATCTTGGTGTACAAGGCGAAGGGTTTGTAAGTCTATTTAGCTCGACAAATTGAAATCAAAATGTACGAATTAATTCATGGCAGTTTGTTATCCTATTGTATGTATTCGTTTCTATGTCATACCGCTCCAACTTAGCAAAAATGCTCGACTAGATGGCGTGAACCAACTTCTTGAACTCCTCAACTTCGCTCCAACAATTCAAAACCTTCCCTTTGTTCTCTTTCAAGCAAGTAATTACTGACTGTCTTGCGTTCGAGATATTTTCAGGAACTTCTAGCTTCATCAATGCTGCATTATCATGCAAGACTTTGCTCAAGGCTTCCAACTTTTCGTTGGACGCAGCGACAGAGGTTTCATTAGTTGTTTCTTTCTGGGTAACTGCCTGGACTTTGTTTTGGAATTTCTTGATTGTCTCAGCTTCCAATTTCTTCAATTCCTCTGCCACACGTTCTTGGATATATTCTTCAGTATATTGAGCTCTTGCATAGTCAGACTCCTGAGACTTTTTCAAGTGGGACAAGAAGGAGGCACTGTAGTCTACAGGTGCTGCAGGTGTGAACACTTTGGTCTCAGGTTTTGAGGTTGTGGATCCCATATTCGATTCAATACAACTTCTGTTTTGAGCTGCAAAGGCTCACATCAATTGAGATAATTGGTTGGTCACAGAAGTCGTGCGAGACACAAACGTTCAACAGGCTTTCGAAATTCAAAGAGCCTTAAAATTACTTACAGTTTCGAAACCAGGCTATATGTTCCATTACAGTTTTAGCCAATCATTTGGTTTTGTAGAAAGCATCTGCCAGTACCCAAATCTGTGTTTGCCTGCACTCAAGTCACCTCGCTTGAACGAGCACGACTGGGGAAAATTTCCATAATGAGAAGTCAAATTTCCAGTAACTAACTTCGAAATCAACCTTCAAGATGGCAGTCCAATATTATCAACCCTCCAACTTTGATAAGTTCAAAATGGGCGCATTAATGGGCGGCTCTGTCGGTGTGTGTGTGGGTGTCTTGTTCGGAGGGTTCACAATCTTGCAACATGGAGCAGGTCCAAATGGTGTGATGAGAACCTTGGGTAACTACATCATGGGATCGGTCGCAACCTTTAGCTTGTTTATGTCTATTGGTTCCGTGATCAGATCAGACACCACTTACTTAGCTAACGAGAGAGCCATGATTTCTGCTCAGAGACAAAAAATCAGGGATATTTACGGCTTGCAAAATTAACCGAATCAGTGGCGTCCGCGACACTACGGGCCGGCATTCATTTTTTTTATGATTTGTAAATAGTTATTGTGCCTAGATATATGATTCTTCGAAATCGTATATCTCAACATGCTTCTTTGAATGAAATATGTAGGTTAGTCAATCTTCAGCATATCGTAAATGTAGGTGTAACCAAATTCTGGGACAAGATAGTGATTTGCTTTGTTGTTTGATTTGGCAAGATCAAGCAACTTATTTTTTGGCTCTAAAATGGGCTCTGAACTGAGTTTGAAAGTACCGAAATGGACTCCAAGCATATGGGGTGACTTCAACTGCCCAACAATTTTCAAACATTCTTCGGGAGAGACATGCCGAGGTTTCTGATGCCAAGATGGACAATATTGTCCAATGGGCAATAGGGATAAGTAAACAGGCCCATAGTGCTCGCCGATCGAGTCGAATAATTCTTCCGAGTAACCTGTATCCCCAGCATGATACAAGATCGATTTACCATTTCTTCGTAGAATAAATGAACCCCACAATGATTTATTTGCGTCATACACTTTTTGACCCGACCAGTGCATACCAGGAACGCACACGATTTCGTAATTGTCAGGTAGCTGGCAGTCTGAAGGTGCGGTTAGATGTGAATTGAGTGATACTTTTTCCCACCAATCTAACTCTATAACATTCGTTATTCCTTCCTTTTCCAAAACCTTTTTAAGCCCTAAGGGTACCACCCAAGTCGGCTTATTTCCCAACTTATTAACAATACCCAACTCCAAATGATCTGGATGGTTATGAGACACTAATATCAAGTTCAAATTGTCTGTCGTAGCATAGTGGACATTTTCAATTGTCATGGGCGACTTCACCAATCTCTTGGGACCAAATTTTTCGTTGAAGAGGTGATCGCTGAAAATGGGATCCGTCAATATATTTAACCCGCTCAATTGAATGAGTGAACAAGATTGTCCCAACCAAGTGAACAATAACTGATTCTGTACCGAAGGTTGCATATCCCTAGCTACTTTTATGGCACTGAAGTCCTTCAATGCTAGGCATTCTTGAAGCAAAATTGAGTTTTTCCTCATGAGCTCATAGTTTGGCTTGAAGGTCTTCAACATATCCTCAACGCGAGCAAAATTCCCCTCAGGATTTGGATATAGATCATGCACTTCAATTCTTGTACCGTAGAGACTCTCGAAAACCTCTAGAATTCTTACATATAAAAATTCAAACGCAGTTTGGGGCCGGTACTCATTAAATGGGTTAACAAAAACTCCATCCACTTGAGCAGAGCTAAATCTGCTCCGACCCTCGAGGGGCCGTCTCTCTTGTATAAGATTTTGCGTCCTTACATATAAATAGGATTCATAACACGTATAAGAAACTAACACGCCAAGACTAACCCTGGCAGTTCGAGAGAGACTCGAGAACATGAGTGCATGACGCGGTTCAGAGATGCGCGGTTTTAAAGAAATGGCAATCTCAGTTTAGACTCAAATGTCTGATTTTGAGCAGAAATCTCTGTTCAGTTATACTTGAAAAAAAAACACAAATCTTTAGAAAGAAATATCAAATTCCAAAGAGCCCAATCACGCAAAATAGAGGTAATTACAGACTTATACAAAAAATTTACCTAGCATTGACTAATCATCAAGAATTTAGTAATCATCTCAGAGTTCCACAAAAGCGTATACTAAAAACGTATACATATATTTCGGGACTTTATTAGTGTTGCTTGACAACACCAGTGGCACCAGCTTTCTTCAAAATATGCTTTTTGTAATCGTGTATGTTACCTGGGAACTTCGTAACTCTTTGGTCTTCACTAACCCAAATCTCATTGCACACTCTTTCAATCGTGGAAACATCGTGGGAAACCATCAAAATACCCCCCTTAAAGTTGATCAAAGCATCAGCAAGCGCGTCCAAACCTTGCGTATCCAAGTGATTCGAAGGTTCATCGAGAATGAGGATATGTGGTTGGTTCAAACAAAGAGCGGCAAAAGCGACTCTAGACTTCTGACCACCAGACAACAATTGCATCTTCTGCAAGCCCAAGGTACCCGTGATACCGAAGGACCCTAAATGACGTCTATACTCTTCATCGGACTTTCCGGGATATGCTTTTGCCATCCAAGAGACAGCAGAGAGAGTCAAGTCCATTGCGTCCACGTGATGTTGAGCGAAGTAGCCAATTCTCAATCTGCCATTCTTGGTGATTGTTCCTTCCAAAGGCGTCAACTGATCCAAAAGAAGCTTAAGCAACGTAGTTTTACCGGTACCGTTACCACCACAGAATGCAATACGAGAGTCCATTTGAACATCCATATCAACTTCTCTCAACAATATTTTGTCTTCAGAGTATCCGAAGGTGACATTGTTCATTTGGATAATAGGAGGCGAAATTCCATCTGGATCAGGAAACTTGAAGGTAACCACTTTGTCGTCTTCAGGTGGCTCCAAAATGGGAAGTTTTTCCAATTTTTTGATTCTCGATTGGGCTTCGGAAGACTTCGCAGCATTATATCTAAATTTGTCGATAAACGCTTGTAAATGTTGTCTGTAAGCCATTTGATTTTCATACTCACGGCGCTGGTTTTTAATTCTTTCCTCTCTGGTGGAGTAGAAAGAGTTGAAGTTGGACCCACGGTAGTAGTCAAGACGTTCAGAATGTTGGTGTATGATATCCGTGGCTACCTCATTAAGGAAATCACGATCGTGCGAAACGACGAGAACTGTTCCCTCGTAGCCCTGTAAATACTTGGCCAAGTAAGTAATAGATGGAACATCTAACATATTAGAAGGCTCATCCAAAAGAAGAAGATCAGGTTCACAGAACAAAGCACGGGCCAAAGAAAGTCTCATTCTCCAACCACCAGAGAAAGAGTTAGTAGGCATGCTTTGAGATTCCTTAGAGAAACCTAAGCCGTACAAGATGGCAGCAGCTCTGGATTCAGCTTTGTCCGATTCCATTTCGTATAGTTTTTCGTTGACTTCCGATAAATGCTTGTCTAAGTCTCCTCTTTCGTTGTCCAACTTAAGAACTTCATTGGAACCTTCTTCGAATTCTGAACGCAACTTCTCGATCTCTTCAATTCTTTCGGTGATTTTCTGCTCCTCCTCCAAAAGAGATTTACGCCAAACATCTGCGTCTAAGACTGCCTGCAACGCCAAAGTATCGTCACCTCTGAGCTCTTGCTCAACATGCAAAATAGTAATATGCTTAGGAATGTTCAACTCTCTTCTCGATAATGCTCTCAACAACGTCGACTTACCGATACCGTTCTGTCCGACCAAACCATACCTTCTACCATAAGCTAGCGTCAAGCTTGAGTCACTAAGAATACGCTGACCTTCGCCAACATACAAGTCAAAGTTATCGACCTTGATGTCTTTTGATTTCCCGGCACTAGAACCGAACTCCAAAGGATTAATTTCCAAATAAAAGGAATCGTAGTCATCCTTCTTTTTCGCCTTGAGAAGTTGAGATGCCTCGTACTTGACAAACTGATTGTTTCTCTTCGCAACCTTCTTGGCAATTTTTCTCTCCTGCTTCTCCAACTTCTTCTTGTCAACTCTACTCTCGACTTGTCTTCCTGCGTGTGTAATATCTCTGGAGGCGCCAAGCAACGCGAGAGAAGAGTTAATATCTCTCTTTGAGTTGTTCTTCAACACATTGACATCCAATAGCCTTTTGGATTTGTCACCGGTAATGGCTAGCTTGGCCATATTATCTTTGAGCTTTTCAGATAACTGCTTTTCTACCACTGAAATCAATTCTTGGACTTTCTCTTCTTGTCCTCCAGCATCCACAAGCATGTCTTGAATAAAAGCCAATTGTTGCGAGATGTCGAGTTGCTGAGCTGACACAGAATCTTCCGTATTGCTGGAAACATGTTGTATATAACCAAGAGCATAGCTTGCAACCACAGGGTCAATAGAAGGAACAGCCTTGCGGACTTGAAGACTGAAATTCGACATGGTCGTGCTTGAGTATGTGAGTTCTTCAAAATGCACTTTTTTATTCTCAGAAACGCGATGCACGGGTTTGAGAACCCATCCTTCACATTTCGTAACCTACTATTACTAACCAAGATATATTACTAAGGTGCATTCTTTTTAGACATCGATGACTAGCTAAATCTTTCATGACACTTATCACAAAATCAAATTCTCATTTGCATCATCGTCATAATTGTAGTTCTCCAAAGGATCATCTCTATAAGGTATGTGATTCCGACCGAGTCTAGAGTTGATAGCACCCTTCAATCCTTTCCACGTAGCTCCTAGTCGGCTCCAGATAGCAGAATCTTCTTGATTGTAAGCATCCAATATGTCGTCTGTATATGTAGCTTGATCCAATCTGTTTTCGAGATTGCTTTGCAAGAACGAGTCGAACGTATCATGTGCAGGTAAAGAATCGTTCTGTAGATTGAAGCTCCGCAAGTTGGCTTGGTGAAGGCTCTGTCGCCGATTCAACTCCATAGACACCATTCTTTTGGCCTCCGCTATGAGTAACTCATTTCGGTTGATTGCGTTCCGCTCCAAGTCTCCCACATTGTTCTCCGATCTAAGAGTATCATCATCGAAGTCGGCCCAATCATAAAAGCCACCGTTAATGCCCAACTTGTTCTTTAAACGATCATAAAAATTGAACGTGGTTAACAAGACTGGCAAGAGTAATAACCTAGGTACCCAGTTATTCATGAGGTTAAAGAACCCTGTAAGATGAATGGAGTGACCGTACCACTCTTCAAAAGTCGATAAGCGAAGCACAAAGAGTGTGAGAAAGTTGTAGGACAAAGGTATGGTCATCCTGGCAATATATGAAGCATAGAAGCATGCAGACACGGGGTCGGAGTTTCGAGGCACTAGATGGTACATGTTGAACACCTTAAGTTTAGCCAAGGAGTTGAGGGAACAGAACAACATGTACATGAATATCAAGGAGGTACACGAGACCTGGAACAAAGGGTGTTGAGAAATAAACGTCTTGTGAATAATAACATGGATTACGGATAAGTCCGTGGAATGGAAATATTCAGACTCAATCACGATGAATGTCATAACAAACAATAGGATTGCAACAAGTCTTGCCAAAACTGGTTTCACGTGACATTGGAAATAAAAATCGATTTTGGGAGGTAAAAAGCCCTTCAAGCTCTCCATAATCTGAAGCCGCTCCTCCGCAATATTTGTTGCTTTTGCCTCAATAAGTTTCTGCAATCTTGAAATTTGATCCAAGAGCTTATCATATTCAGCGTTATGTGCCAGGATTGTATACAAGTTTGTTTGGAAACTAGAAGTCAACTTGTGCATGAAAGTGTCGGTGATTTGCTCCCTAGTGATGGAGACATTCGATTCGGAATATGTATATTGCCGTCTGACTGAATCCGTAATATCTACCGGTATCTGGGTATAAAGTTTGAGTATCCAGTCTCTGTAGGCGAAGCTAAGCGAGTCATCAGGATTGGTGTAATTCTCTTTAAGGATAATTACCTGGAGCACTTCTTCTTTGAAAGAGATTTTGGTGTCCTCAATGGTATCCACAAGTTTTGGGACTTTCAAGTAGTGGTGCTTTATGTCTTGAATTAAATTTCCCTCGAGCCACCTGTTTCTGGGGATGGAGATTAAACCATGTGCCATGAGCCAAAGGGCAAGCACTAATGAGTAAATGTGGGATATGCCGATAATCATTGACTTTATATTTTGAAATGTTAGCCCAGCCTCTAGTATGAGGTATATAGCACCAAGCAAAGACACAGCAAGTATGATGGCCTGGAATTTTAAGTTGCGTATGAGAGATATTCGAAGACGGCGTAGTTTCAGATAGCTGGCAGCTCGATAAAATTCCTGGAGTACCGGTAATAGGAACCATGTCAAAAGGAAAGTTGACCAGTAGTCAGCTTTCCATAAAAACAAGGTCAATGTCTCAGAAATGGAAATGAGAGGGACCTCGTTGTGGAAATGGGTCACGTAATCAATGGGTAATAGAAAGGTCACCGAAAGTGGGATGAAGATTGCCATTACAAGAGTAATGGAAAAGTAGGCTGGATATTTGAATAGATTGATATGGTACTGGAGAAAGATAAGAGACGCTGCAAGAGCAGCCATGTAGCAAAGTATGATAAAAATCATAATGCCTATTTCCAGGGTTGATCAGGTACAACTGTCAGTTGAGGTCGCTCGCCCAGTAATCAGTAGTATATAGACAAAAAAGGTCACTGACAGCAAAATGGTACAGGATTATGCAGATAGAAGCCTCCTGGTCAGCCGGATACAAAGAAAAGCAGTCGGGTCAAAGTGCTGTGGGTTGTGTATTGGCGTCGTGGACCCTAGTGGACTTCGCGACTATTCTGCGTGCGGTAGAGTGATGAATGCAAATCTACAATTGCTCCATCAAATCAAGATGAAGTGTAATTGCACTCGTTAGTAACAAGGTCTATCAAGCTCATGATGTAGCAATTCTTAGAATAATCTTTTTCAGGTTACAAATTTTGGCCAATCTCAAGCACGCATAATCTAACATTACATCGGAGCCTCGCATAGTAAGACACTATCACTAGGTAACGGAACTTAATGCAGCGCGGGTACATGCTATATCCCTCACTTCCGATCGGCTTCTCGGCACAATTACATTTTTTATTAAATATACTCCAAAGAATACACACTCTAGAAGAAATGAGCGATATATCTACAGAAGGTGAACTTTCAGAAATTCAAGCAGCTAGCGACCCCAGAAGTTCTACAAACAGTGAAGAAAACAATGCTTCGCTAGATGCTTTAAGCATCGAAAATGCAGAATCAAAGCCAGAAACATCAACCCCAAAACCTGTAGAGGAGACGATCCCGATTTCAGCCGACGATGGTAATTCCATTGAAACAGAAAACAGTACACCTAGAGCTTTAAAAAAGAAGTCGATAGGGTTTGCCGCAGAGCCCGTGAAAGAGTTATGGGAACATCACAAGGCGGTTGAACACCATTGTCAAGAGAATTCGGAGAGCAATCCTTTCGGAAAAATCCCCCCAGAGCTTTCTTACCTACAGAAAAGGGGTCAGGGCCCCAAGCCTTTGCCAGGAAGCCAGCCTGCGGCGAAGCCCAAGAGAATAATACGGCTAGACGATTTACCAGATCTCCCAAGTCGGGCTGTCAAGGAGATTTCAGTGATTAATAAGAATACCGCATTGAATTTCAATTACCATGAGGTTGTGTTTCCGCTTCGCAGGGACCGAATTCTCGTGGATGTAAAGTATACGTCAGTTTCATCTTTTGACCTTGCCAAGCTCAAAAAATACACTTACAACATCTCGAATGAGAGGGTCGGCCTTGGATATACTTTTGTTGGGGAGGTGGCAGAATTGGGAAGAAATTACATCAACAATGATGTGTTTCAAAAAGGTACAAAAGTTTTTGGTGTGACCAATCCTTTGGAGAAGAAAGGGTCTCTTCAGTCGTGTGTTATCATCAACCCTAGTGATATTTTAATTCCAATCTCTGATCAAGATTTCGAAAAGATTGCCTCAATTGACCTCCAGCTTTCTTTGCCTGTTATACTGTCAGAGTCCAAATTTCAAATCGATGATGAGCTGATTCAAAACGAAGTTCTGAAGGTCGAAAGTGGCCCTGTTCAAGATAAGAAGGAATCTAGGAAGGGCCCACTTAAATCCACTTACGATTTTGAAAGTGAATTATCTACTGAAGCCAAATTTACAGTTTTTGGATCGGAGTACTGCAGAGCAAAGCAGTCATTGGAGTTGATGGATTCTGTATTTCGAAAGCAAGAATCTGCCAATATCCTTATCAATGGTGGAGACACGAATCTTGGTTTAACCTTGGCCCAGATTATCGCTTCTAGTGTCTATACGCATTTGGAGAAGTTTAATGTTACGTTGGTAGTTCTAGAAAAGAACTATCAAGTGATGGAAACATTCGTTAAATCACTCAATTGTGGCGGCTTTAGAAATTTTAATATTGTGGCTTTTGATATGGTGAACGAAGACCTCTATGTTGCCGGCGAAAGGGTGCCTATAAATTACAAAAAAGTGCCCTTCTTTGCTACAGAAGTGTTCCAGAGCATACTCAAGATTTTACCAGAGTCCCAAAAAATCACAAAAAAAAGTATTGGGGAGGCAAAATTAGATCTTTTCATTGACATAGTTGGAAGCAAGAAAATGTTCCAGAAGTCAGTCGATGTAACAAAGATCGATGAGATTAATTTTCCTTTTAAAGCTCGGCTTGAGGAAAGCGTCAAGCCAAGCTCAATTTTTGGCAAAACGAAAGAACCTTTATTCATGAAGTTGCTAAAACCCAAGAGTGCCGGGTCAACGTATGTTTCCTATTGCAACTTTTACCTATCAGAGCCATCTTACCAAGTGGATAAAATATTTAGCGGAGGTAAAGGATATTTGGACCCATGGGGCCTGAGCTGGACACAAGGAATAGCCAATCAATTCGTGGGCAAGTATAACTACTACGAGAAGAATGATTTGGAAATTAAGAAGGGTTGGGTAGAAGAGGCTTTGCGGTTGGTTTTGGGAGGAGAGTTGAGGTTTCGCATCAATTACATTGTTGACTGGAGACGCAACTTCCGAAAAGACATTGAAGAATTGCAGAAGAGGGACGGGCAGATTGTATTCAAAGTGGAGTCATACTGAGGAATCTTCAATACGAGAAATGAACGATTGGACTGATGTAATTGATCTGACTGATCCCATTGATTTCATTGATTTCATTGATTACTTTAATTTCATTGATTTTACTATTTTAATCTTGTTTGATGATCCGATTTGATTTTGTTACGAAATTTGATACAGTGTTTTTCAAAACTATTCAAACCAGCGCGACAAAATGATTCAAACCAGTGCGACAAAATGATTCAAACTAGCGCGACAAAATGTTTCGTCCCCCTTCGCACAATCTTTCAAACCATATGGACAAGTTGTTGTATACAGGATAACAAGGAAACAAGTTCAGTTCCGTCCGTTTTGAAACATTTTGTCGCGCTGGTACAGTGTTTTTCAAAACTTTTCAAACCAGCATGTTTCAAACCAGCATGACAAAATGTTTCAAACCAAGAAGACAGAATGTTTCGAACCAAGAAGACAGAATGGTTCAAACCAAGAAGACAGAATGGTTCAAACCAACTTTCATTAGAATTCAATATTCTGAAATCACCCCTTAAATCTGGACGATTGCCTCATATGGTAGAACATTTGGGACAAAACTCTTGCAGTATTAAGCAAGGGTGAAAAACGAATGGAACTGAACTGAACCCTGTTTCCTTGTTATCCTGTATACAACAACTTGTCCATCTGGTTTGAAAGACTGTGTGAAGGGGTACGAAACTTTTTGAATTATTGGTTTGTTTAATTTTGCTAGTGTGGTTTGAACCACTTTGCCGCACTGGTTTGAACCATTTTGGCGTACTGGTTTGAATACTTTTGAAAAACACTGTATGATGGTCCGCGAATCTCTCATACGATCTGCGATGGCCTCACACAATAGTCTCATACGATGGTCCCACTACGTGCCGAGATTGTGATACCCGCTTAACAAAGACGTGCATATAACCTGTAACGCAGTTTAGGCAACATTACATATTCTAAGCGGATAATTCCTATGTTTGGAACCTGTGCAACACTTGCAGGCGTCACCGTTTCGCACCTCAATATCAGCATAAAGTAAACAAGACAGCATACATGAGAGAAAAAGGGTGAAATGGCCATATGTCACAGGTTGTAATTTGCCCTGAATCATGTGTTATCCAAGCTTCTATCACAAGACGGCTAACATGTCCAAGCCCCATACACCATCAAATGTCCTCAGAAGCTATACTTCCACTGAGGCTTACGTTCGGACAAGTGGCCACCAAGTCCAGAGGCAGAAATAGGCTTCAAAATATTTTGCGGGCTTAAGAGTTGACCATTGTAATATAGAGCCCTTTGTGAATGGCACACTTGTGCATTTTGCGGATTGGGTAATCGGTTTCGGAACTGACCCACAGGCGCCGAGATAATGGGTGCGGTCATTCGCAAGCGAGCTTCCCCTTACTATATTTGTTGTGCGTCGCGCCCCTCGCATTTCCCCGAGGGCCCTGGCCGGTGAGATATTTCACTGAGACCACCCCAGAACTGCCCCACCAAGTATGGGGAATCGGGATATAAACACAACCCCAAACCATAGTCAAAGTAAAAACCAGGTCAAATTTTATTTCAGGATTTCGCCAAGAATCCCCCTTGGTACATCAGCGCTGTAGGATAGAATAGGCACTGCTAATCCAATCGCGGGAGAAATAACAACAGTATTCCTAAAGGGGAAGACTTATTTTTTTTTTTTGTAACATCACAATAAGAAAGCGTCTTCACGATTCTTTGACCGTGGATTTGTTCCAATTAGCAACAAGCGAATCACTTTTCACCAAGCTGCTCCTCCTTCTTCATCCTCTACTCTTTGCTGGCGGAAAGTGAGATCGTCTTTGCCATTTCCAGAAAGTCGAGCACGCTGATCCTGAAATTATTGTTTCTCCGATAACAGATTCAATGCACGAGTGAAATCAACATGAGTTCCATGAGTGTCCACCACCTAATCAACAAGTTTCTGAACCAAGAGAAACCCATCCCTTTCCGACACAAGAGTGATCCACCCGAGCCCAACTACAAAGCCTCCAGTGACGCTGCTTCTTCGCGGGCTTCTTTCGCCTCTCTGCATCTGCTCGACTGCAACTCCTCTGCGCTACGTCATCATTACCAGACCTTTCCTGGCCAGAATTCTGCCGAGGAACACCCCATGACTCCCGAACAATCTCTGTGCCACGATACTGCCGATACAGGGCGTAGCATTTCTGGGCCTGACGCGATGGATATTGTTCCGGAAGCGACGCTCGTATCGTTATTTGGGCCCGAAATGAAACATCTTCGATTAACTGCTCCAACACTAAAAGCGGCGCTCGACCTCCGAGTTGAGCAGGAACGCACGAGACAGGAGGAACTTCGCCTAGAGATCGCCTCTAGAAACTTCCAGATTCTCGATCGTGCTTCCAAGAGCGACGTGCCTCCCCACTTGATCCCGAACATGTGCGTGGGGAATGCTCCGCAGCAATCCTCCGTTCCTGGTCCTAATCTTCCTAATAATGCTTCTTCGGGTCACCGAAATCGCTCTTACCTGGGTGGCTCTAATCACGCTTCCATCCCCAGCTCCAATAGCTCTCTACACGGCTCGCCTTATCTTTCACACCTGAACATTGTCAGAAACTATGAACATCCAGATAATGCCAGTTTGGTGCCGCCGGCAAACTTTCGATATGGCACTGGTTCTGCACGCTTCAACCAGCCACTGGCCAATCAAAGCCTTCGGCGCCCTCGATCCCCTGCAAAAATCGGCGCTGCTGCCGTCGCCAATCTAGCTAGCCCCATTACTGCTTACGTGCCTACACAAAGAACGCTTCCTTCGCACCAGCGACACTTCTCCATGCCTCTGGATGCTTTGCCTTCATCCAGAAACTTGGAGCGCTCGCAGCTGAAGGCAAAGTATCCAAATCCTCCTCAGTTCAACGTATTCAACGGCTCTTCACTGAGTCCTTCCGGCGAAGAAGCTTCAGGAAAAGTGTCTTCAATGCAAGTGAAACCGTCTCCTGCGCAGCCATTATACAAACAGACTAAGAGCAGCCAGGAGATGTCGCAGGAATCCATGACTTCTTATCAGCACGTTATACAGTTCCATCATTGGAAGCACGAGAATCCCGGCTCAGACAAACCTGAAGACCGCAGAGACAATAATGCTCAGCCAATATCTACTCCGAGACAAGGGTTCCTGCACAAACGACACAAGTCCAACGAAATGTCGGTTGATTTACTGAGCGATCCGGCTATCGCTGAGTTCAGACAAACGCCACACGCCAAGGTGGAGGACAATGATGGGGACGTTTCTATGACTGCAAGTGATGCTACTGCCCTGGAGAGCCAGGTGGACTCTTATACAGAGGCGAGACGCTTTACGCGAAGCTCTAATAGGGGCAACGTGGACATTTTATCCACTCGTCGTGAATCATGAATTTTGTCTATATTAGGCGCTGCTGCTATTGTTGAGCATTGATGTAGTCTTGATATGAATCTTGTGCCATGACCTCAATCTCTTGGAGATCTAAAACAACCATGTCATCCCCATTCTGAGTGTCGTCGATTTTCTCGAACGTGATGTCTGTTTTGCTGATGGAATCAAGCTCCTTCTTGAAGTCATGAGCAAACTGCCGGATGGAATTCTCTGTCACTTGATCACTCAATAGGTACAGACAAAGGTCCTCAAGGTAGATCTTGTCGTACACGTAGTAAATGTCATGAAACCGAAATAATTCCTTCAAGTCAAGCAACAACTTTAACACCATGCGCTTGCCTGCTCGAAGAGCGTAGTATACATCGCTCCAGGCCTTGGCTGAGAGCTCGTAGTGGCGGTGGAACGGGTAGCAAAGCGACCGCCTATAGCCAGTGATTATGGCTGCTCTGATAATGGATTCGTTGGTGGAATTGGGAATAGCAATTTGTGTGTCCAAAGAGGCAAACTGCGGTAGGATTTTGCCTATAGTCCAAGCACTCTCGATGTTGTGTTCTCCCTCATTCTCCCTAAGGTCAAACTGATGTGAAAAGAGTAGAGAAAGCATCAACACGTAAATCTGCTGCTTGTATGCCTTGTCCACTAAGTAAGATTTCCGGGGTAACTGTAACATTTTCTCTTGCTCTTCTTTAGAGAAAGACACTGGACAAAGTTGAGATCTCTCCAGTTCCGGCATCTCCTTCTGTTTCTTGTACCACAAAAGAAACTGTTGCGTGGAGGGCGATTTCCAGGCCATAATTCCCTTGTAGATTTTATCATCGTCCGGCGTTGGAAATTTCTCCATGATATAGTCTGCCGCATAGTACTCCGGGTCAAATTTGATGTTTTCTTTAATTAATCGTTCGATAATTTTATCGTTCACGGAGGAACTTTCGGGGTTACCCACCTCATTGATGTCATTTTGATTGGCCATGGAAGCCAGAATTATCTGGTTATATGAATTGTTGAAGCCATACATCGGGATGACTGGCTCTTCGGTGATGTGCTGCTTGATCTCCCAGTCATGCTCCATTCCGTCAGCCAAAGCGTTTCTATCTGCAACAACGGAATTATTCTCTGCAACAACTCTTTCTCCTTCTTCAACCGCAGTTTTTTTATCTGTGCCAAAATTTTCCTCAGTAACTCGATTTTCCATGGACGCCTTGATGTCCAATTCCTCAATCAAAGGCTTGGGTTTGATTGCCTCATCCTTTCTGGCTAAGAGTTTGGCTGTGAGGTCCAAATCGGTAAATTCTTGGCCCAGAACTTCTTTAGGAAGCCTGATTTTAACACAGTCATTCTTCAGGTCCAAGTCTGCCTGAGCCCTCTCGTCATCAACCAACAGATGCGAGAATCTTAGTCTTAGATAGTAAGGCGGAAAAGAGAAGATGAAAACGTTAGAGTCGACGACCATTTCGAGAGTCGGAGCTGAAAAACGACCGTGAGAGATTTTGATGGTTATATGAAGAAACTCCACATCCTGGTCCACGGTGAAATACGGGGTAAGCATTGTGATAAATAGTTCAGGAGAGCGATGCTGAGATGAGCGCGCAATGAGGTGAAGATAAGTCGTGTGGGGAAGAGCCTGGTAGGATCCCTTCGATAACTTGGATAGCTGTGAAACCAAGGAAGGGGCTTTTTTCTAAAAGCTTGCAATGGTTTGTGCGAGTTTTTTTTTGACAAAAATCTTAGTTGAGGATTTTTGGATGTCGGTCGAAGAATTGCAATCTGCTCTTTTGAAACAAATTTCAACTACAGTTTTTTTCAAAACTATTCAAACCAGTGCGACAAAATGATTCAAACTAGCGCGACAAAATGTTCCGTACCACTTCGCACAGTCTTTCAAACCAAATGGCGTAATGTTTCACACCAACTTTTATTAGAATTCAATATTGTGAAATCTTAAATCTGGAGGATTGACTCATATGTACTTCATTTGGGACAGAAGTCTTGCAGTACCAATCAAGGGTGAAAAACGGACGGAACTGAACTGGTTTCCTTGTTATCCTGTATACAACAACTTGTCCATTTGGTTTGAAAAACTGTGCGAAGGGGTGCGAAAGTTTTTGTCTTCTTGGTTCGAAACATTTTGGCGCGCTGGTTTGAATAGTTTTGAAAAACACTGTAAAATGCGAATATACTTCGGCGGCAAATGAGGAAGCCAAATATGTCTACTCATGAGATTTATAATTAGAATTTCGTATGGAAAATTACCTGCAAGCCAGTCACGAATCTATAAAAATTCAAGGGTTTTGTGAATCTTGCATAACTGTACTTTCCAGAAGAGTGAATCAATTGATGTGTTAAATCAATAACCAAGTGCTAAATCAACTTAAACATGAACATGAAGACATTCAGTAAAGTAACCGGGAAAATCAGTAATTTTTCAATATCAAGTTCGACCCACAGAAAAAAAAAACATGAACCATAACTACCAATTTCAGTGTATATAGCCCAATTACTGTAGTAGGCTTGATATTCTTTTTAAGGTATTTCAGTAGTAAGTAAGTAAGGTGGTCACGTGCGTCATTGGTAATGCGGTAGGCTCTATTTGATTAGTCTGCGATGACCGGTTCAATCTTTAGCACAATGGACCAAATACACACCAACGGCCGAGGGCCATCAAACCCAAATGCATCAAATACTGATTCTCTAGAGGACGAAGTCCAAGAACTCCAGAAAAACTCAACCCAAGAGGTGCATACTCTGGAAAATCCACAAGAGCTACAGACTCTGGAAAATCCTCAAGAGCTACAGACTCCGGAAAATACACAAGACGCAGGCACAGGCTCTGATACAGCCAGACCCAGGCGTAGGTTTGTGGGCCGTAGAAAAGTCAATCCAGACGGCTCCAACGCTTTGGTACAGAAGCAAAAACGCCATATCGGCAGGGCTATCAACCAGATTCCCGACGACATACTCAACGACAAAGACCTTAACGAGGCCATCAAATTGCTACCCTCCAACTACAACTTCGAAATACACAAGTGTGTGTGGAACATCCGCAAGAACAAAGCGTCACGTGTGGCGCTCCAGATGCCCGAAGGTCTACTCATTTACTCTCTTATAATCTCCGATATCTTGGAAACCTTCTGCGAGGTTGAGACCGTGGTCATGGGGGATGTGTCGTATGGCGCGTGCTGCATCGATGACTTTACGGCCCGGGCGTTGGACTGTGACTTCATCATCCACTACGCACACCTGTGCCTCGTGCCCATCGATATAACCAAGATCAAGGTGCTCTATGTGTTTGTCACAATCAACATTGATGAGACGCATCTCATCAACACCATTCAGAAAAACTTCCACCAGGGTGACCATATCGCCTGCTTCGGCACTATACAGTTCAATCCCACTATCCACAGCATCGCTGGCAAATTGAGTGACGACGAGAGGCCCATTTATATTATTCCTCCTCAGACAATGCCGCTTTCCAAGGGCGAGCTCTTGGGTTGTACATCAGCACGGTTGGACACCAACATCTCATCCATGATCTATGTGGGCGACGGTCGGTTTCACCTTGAAAGCGCTATGATCCACAATCCCGAAGTACCTGCTTACAGATACGACCCATACTCCAAGAAATTCACGCGAGAGTACTATGACCAGAAACAGATGGTGGATGTCAGGAAAGATGCCATAAATAGTGCCAGAAACGCCAAGAAAATCGGCCTCATTTTAGGTGCCTTGGGCAGACAAGGAAACCCACAAACCCTCGACCGCTTGGAGGAGTCCTTCAAGGCCAAGGGCGTGGAAGTGGTCAAGATCATCTTGAGTGAGATTTTCCCCCAAAAACTCGCCATGTTTGACGATATCGATGCATTCATCCAGGTGGCATGCCCACGGCTCTCTATAGATTGGGGCTATGCCTTCGAAAAACCACTTCTTACGCCGTATGAGGCCATGGTGATGTTGGAAAATGACCAGTGGTGTGACAATTATTACCCCATGGATTATTATGAGAAGAACGGATACGGAAGGGGAAAAGTGCCAACTAGATAGTGCCCTGCTCCTCCACACCCAACAAGGTTGATACCTCATGGTCAGTCCATGTTAACAAGTCTTCATGGAGATATGCCTGCACGATGGCAGAGAAATGTTTATAGAACCTCAAAAATTTTGTAGACGACGCCAAGATGATTTCGTTGACTATGATGGGATTGTTTAATTTCATCAAAGCCAGCTGCGCATCCATTAGAGCCGTGGGAAGCACACTCTGTACTGTAGTATTGACCTCAACGATGCTTTCCTTATTAAAAAGCTTGTTTTCCGTTATCGCCTGGAACAACGAGGGATCGAAGATCTCGTCATCAGCACCATCATCATCTAGAGGACATATCATGTTTGCGATGTTGTAGTAATCGGAGAGTTTGCAGTCGGCCAAAAGTGACTGGAATTGAGAAGTTTTGAGATCCGTGGTGATATCATTGATCATGTGATTCACCTCGATCATCTTGTCACTGAGTAAGGTGATGGGCATTATTTTCAGAATCATCAAGTCCAAGAAGTTGAGTCTGCACAAGCTGACATCCCTTTTATTGAGCGAACCAGCGATCAGCTTCAAGTGCTCGTTAAAAACTTCGATTGGGTCGTCAACAACCAATCTTAAAAACCGCTCGTTCTCTTCAAGAGGAAAATCTAGAATGGTGCTAGAAGACATGGAGTCGATCATGGGAATCAAGTCTGAGTAGTAGCTGATTATCCATTCTGGAGGTTGTAGGTCCATAGACAAATCGAATTTAGCCAGGTTGGAGTTTTTGATGGTGGCAAGTCTATTGATCAACACAATTACGATTTTCTGCCGGGCCAAATCTAAAGACTCATCAACTGCCTGATGCATATTCCGGGCATTCTTAATTTTGGCAAACATCAACAGATACAACTGGAGATGGTCGAACATTTGGTAAAGAATGGGCAATTTTGTTTCTGACGATATCGTCAGGTCGATCTGCGCCTTGGTGGGCTTTGCCAAAGACCGGAGGATCTTCTCCACAACCTCATCAGTGGTATTTGATAAATCCTTACTGCCTTTCAACAAGCCTGTGATAAACTCGGACTCGTTAACGGTGATAGAGTGTACGTATGCCAACAAGTCGGTGATGAAGCGAACCGGATCATGGAAGGAGTAGTAAACAGGGCGATATCCTGCATCGGACTTTACAGATGCCGGGGGTTTCGAAGAATCGCCTATCACCTGGTTATTGAACTCCTCGAGCAATGCCGACGACCGAGATTCGGCAAAAGCTTCAATAACGCCCTTGAACATCTCCGGTTTGTCCTGTACATAGAATAGGCACATATGTAACTTGGCTAACCTGGCCGGGTGGTTCAACGAATAAGTGTTCGATAGGGATTTGTTACAGTATTGGGAAATTTTTCGCTCGGCTCTGTTGATGAGTTCATTGTTCTGGGCCAAGATTTTGCGACCTAGTTCCGGGTTATCTAACCCCAAAAGAATCAGACACGACTCACTGATATCTTGGGCTCGTCTGAGAGCAGCAAAAAAGTCCTCGTTAATATCGCTGGAATCTAGAAGGAAAAGCTCGTACTCGTTTAACACAAACTTGGCTTTGAAGTTTACGAGAAGCGATTTTTTTAAGTTAACGAGTGTCTTCTCGTTCATGAGCTCCGTGGCTTCTTTCCGGATGCCCTCGGTCGTCGAGAGGCTTTGAGACAAATTGTTACTGGTCGAGCTGATCAAGTCGTCCAACGCATGCACTCTATCGCCCAATAATTTTAGTTCCCGTATGGGCTTCGCGTATTCTGAAAGCATAGATGTATAGCTTTTGATCAAGTCCTTTTCAATATTTCCTCGGAGATTTTTTCGGGCCATGGAGCCCTCCACACCGGAATCCACCAAAGTTTCCACATTGGGGATTTTGACCTCTAGTGTGGAGAAGAGTTCACGCATGGCACCATCGCTGAGGCCGGGATTAAGAGCTCTCCCCAAACGTTTTGACAAGGCTTCGGATCTGAGGTCTTGAGAGCCCAAACCCACCTCTTCAGATTGTTCTTGAGTACTTCTCAGGCCATATGCCGAGCCCGACTCATTCTTCGAAATCAGCAGGAGCGAGAGAGACGCATATTCTTTTGCTATATTCAAATCCTGATCGTTTTCATCGGATGTGTTGGCGAGTTCTTCAGTCTTTAGAAGGTTCTTGATATCCTTGAAGTTGGAAAGCTTGGCGCCCAAACTTTCGATGTTCGATTTCAACGGAAGAGAGAGCGACGGCTGTGGCGAAGGTAGCGCGTCGGTTTCCGAAAAGGTATCGAACGTCACGAAATCCATTGGTTATGGCTTTATGAAGAAGTGGTGACACTGAGCGCGCTCCTAGTAAGTTGGTGCGGGAGGTATGGAGGTGTATGCGACCCCTGTTGCAACACGTAACACAGCATGAGGTGTACTTAAAGCATGTGTAATTCAAAAGATGAGAATAAAGGAAAATTTGGAGTAATGAAAGATGAGAGCTAGTAGTTAAGAATCAGAAGATAACAATTAGGAGAAGAGATACAAAAGATTGTGAATTAGAAGGTGATGAAGTATAGAAGAATGGAAATTTAAGAATATTTGAGATAATGGACATGTTGGCGCTTACTGCTTTGCGCCTGCAATTGTGGAAGGGTGATAACGTTTGTTAGATTTCTATAAGCTCAACCTGGGGTCGTCGTGACAGATTTACTTATCCGCCCTGTCTTAATGATGCGGATTCTCCCTCCTTATAGGACAAGCCATATTAGCCTGCATAACAGCCAATATGCAGATTGTCTTAAATAATCCTCCTAGGGGTATTTTCCTCCTAGCAACCATTTCCTCCTTGTGTTAGAAATGTGCTCATCTGCACATGCATCAAGTGTTAAGTCTAACACTTGCATGCTCCTCTATTCACGTTCCCGTAGGACACGTGAACCTGAGCTTAGCTCACGTGCCTGATGGCACGTAATCATGAGGTACAGATGTCCCGCAAGTTCAACAGGACATTGAGTATATTTAGAAGATTGAGATAGGATTAGAATGCAGAGAATAAAGAATATTGAAAACAATATTGGTTGAGAATAATTGAAAATTAGATAATCGAGAGGATTGAGACTACTAGATTGAAAATATTGAAAATGTCGTATTGAAAATATTAAAAAATAAAAATTAGAAGCTTGAGAAGAAGAAATATTCAGAAGGCGTTGTAACTATCTATGTGTTTCAAGCCTTCTGCACAGCTCGGAAGCCTATGTTAACAAACTGGCAATCTTCATCACCTCCTGCGTATTTGCGTTGAGAGCCAGGCCCAGCCCTACATTTTGGCGTTCAACTAGATAATCACATCCAGCAATGACTTTTTTCTCGATCTTCTGATCGAACGTAGTGTCTAGAGGCGACACCGGCGTTTCCAACGACACGGAATCGGGCAAACAACTGGGGGTTTTGTAAAATGTCATTTGCGATGGAGTCGCGTCGTTGGGAACACTGGTTCTAGGTTTCGCCTCTATTTTACTCTGCAGCTGAGGCATTATGGGAGGCAGGATGGGCATCAGTGGGAGAGGCGGCGTGCCGAACTGGACGAGCTGAAGGATATCCGAGTTGAACTCAAGCTCGCCAAAATTGGGATCCAGTGGGGGCAAACACAAGCCCGGAAAATCTGCCCCAAAAATCGGCACGAGATGATACCGAATATAATAGGCAAACCTAGTGGCTAGGATCTTGCATAGTGGGTAGGTGATCCATGTGCCCTGAATCTTCAAAAAGCCTCCTCGGACTCGTTTGATGCACAGTTGCAAACTTCGGGGCGTGGACTCCAACAATTTGGCAATATCAGCCTTTGCATTGGGTTTGATGAGAATCCTCATGATGCGCTGCTGCGGGAAGTCGCCATGTTCCACACTTGGCTTGTTTTCAGGCGCAAGATTGGAGCATTGCTGTAAAGAATAATTCTCCATGCCGTAGATTCCCTCTTGAATGGCAGCACGCCAAAGCCCAGTCAAGTGTACCATTCCTGTGCAATAGTTCCAGATGACCCAGTGATCTCCAATTGGGTACTCAAACACGTAGAGACTGGGGTTTCTGGGGTCTAGCACTGGCGCACTGTACTTTTTCTCCACAATGGTAGGATAAATGGCATTGGCAATGCGTAACGCAGTGTAAGGCAATTCACCTGTAGAAGCAGGCTTGATGGCGTAATTGACCTTGGCGGCCGAGGAGCTCATACTGCGACTTGGCTTTTTGAGGTGTGCATCCTTGGAAGGTTTCACCACCTTGAGCTTTTTGGACTTTATGCTATGGCTCTTGGGAGAGGCAGCCACAAAGTTATGGAAGTTATCTGTTCTGCAATTTAGAGGCGACCCAATGCAGAGCCGTGGTTGCGGGTATTGTAAGTGCAGCTGAGACATGAAGCCAGCCCTCTTGTCCGCGAGGAAATCTGAGCGGCTTCTCTGAAGGTCTGCTCCATTTTTGTTGAGGTAGCTGGGCGTCTCGGGCGGTTGCAAGGACAGAGAGTAAGACTTGTGTCGTATACAATCGGCTGGTCTTTGGTGATCATAAGTTGGTGTGAGTTGTGAGCCATGGAGCAGCTGCAACACCTGGCCGCCGAGCTTGGGTAACGAGAGAACACGAGTGGGGGCCAATTTGAGGTCGCCCTGAGAAAAATCACCGGATGAAGGAGGAATTGATCGAGATACAGAAAAATGTGAGTCTCTGTGTCGTTCAAAACGGGGATCCTTGAGCGCAGGTGCCTCCCACACTTCATAGTTGCCCACCATGGCGTTTTTCGGGTTCTTGAGTTGACAATGCTTGACAGTGCTTTGTCCCTCCACTTGTTCCTTACATTTGGTGGGCCAAGACGTAAAAGGGGGAAGTGGATTGAGCGGAGGAAGTGTAGTGTAATGAGAGTCTCTGGTGAACGCAAGCCTCGAGGTGTCGGCGGATGATCGATTGCTCCACATTTCCATTAGCTAATGTAAGGACCCGGATCTAGTAAACGGATCGCATCCGAGTGCGGCTGGCGATAGAGTTATATAAGAATCAATTAAGTTGCATCGGGGATTTTTTTTTTTTTAATTTTAGCCAAGTGAAAAACCCAAAAGGCGCTTCTCTTCAACGGTCGCCTGAAGTTCCCTTTCTTTCGGATCAGACCCTTCCTGCACTACGCCCGAGACACCCTAGACTAGGTGGCTTAGATTCACCACATCAAGCCATTGTCGCCTTGAAACTGAGTCGGTGGCTCGAGATTCCCTGCTCCCTGCGCTTATAGGTACCCCAAATTCATTGACACCAAGTAGTCCTGCATGAAATGTCCCCAGTACAGCCCTCAGCCCGATATTTTGAGGCATGACGGTCTATTCGAGGCGGCAGATTGCGCCTGCTTCTGCTGGCCACTCGACATATGAGACAAGCATGAGGTGGCCGGAAAGCCCCTTGGCATGCTTTCTGTATGCTTCCCCTAGCAGTTATGCCATGCATTATTCATATGGAGATAGAACCAGCGCAGGATACCACGCATAATTGGGTGTAAGCTTAAACCCTTGGCCACCGAAAACGTAGTAGTTAGGGGCGGGTTAAAAGTTGCCTGTTCTCATTTATTTTCTCAAGTGCAGGCAACAGGCCATTGTTTGATCGAGTAGGTGCGCCAGATGAATGCCGCATCAAGCAGAAGAAATGTACTGGCGCGAGTTGAGGGTACTTGCAGATCAGCCGTTCGGTACAACGGTCCGAATCTTCGGAAACCGCGCCAAAGGGTGACCTTAGGAGTAGACACTGTTACGGCGGGGTATGCTACAGCTCATGGGGTTTCGTGCTTAGAAAGAAGCTGTCATGCATGACCCGCATAGTTCGGAGGAGCATTGATGTTTCAGGGTCCTCCCTGGATGCAGCACAGCTCACATTCTTAAGGGCTACTTATCCCTGTACTCCCAATCATATTTTGGCGGGGCACGGCACGAAAAATAGTGGTAGAGCCGTAAAAAAATGATTAGTGTAGTCCTAGGGGAGTCACGTTTTCTCCTAAGAAAAAAAGCACTCCGGTTCTAATCCAAACAATGGGTTTTAGTTCCAGAGTAAAATAAGCGCCCACTCGAGACGTTTGATTCAAGCTTCTGATCTGGAAAAAATATGAGAAGCTTATTCAAGAGTAGAACCTTCTAAAGTCAATTATTTTCCCCAAAGAATCCCAAGCCAGTCTGGTGGGAAGCTTAATTGCGGCGGTAGAGACTTGCGGCTTTAGCCCTACGTCCAAATGTGCTCTCTGGAAGCCCAACAACTTAAGCTTTCCGATGGCAAACTGTCAGCACTCATGTCAGCGTCCTGTATATTCCACATTCGTTGCGTCGGAAATAGCTCTCCATTTTGTTTTTCGCCGCACCATGCACCTGGTGCGCCTCCAATACTCTAGCATGCGGCTGTTGCAGCCATGCGGAATTACCGCAGCGCATGTCTAGAACGGCTCAAACACTAGTTTCGCCATGAGAACTCGTACTATGCCGTAAAACCAACCTCGCATGATTCTCGAGCCAATTGTCCCAGGGACTCAATTCTTCTGTGATTTTGCCGGGCTGCGAGTATGATATTCCAATCTGAAACATTCCGACTCAGTAGCCTTTTAGAGTCCCAGAAAATCAATGCACGTTTCAGAAAGCACGTTTAAGGAGCGTTTGCTTGGTAGTATGGCAGGTAAATGCTCCTGCATGGATTCCGCGGATGCGTCTTCACACTGTACAAGATCAAGATCTCGCAGGAGACGCAGCTGCTCCGCCCGCAGATCCACCTACCGATCGTAAAGTGATCCGGATCTCTATTTGCTTGGTATGGAATAATATCCTTATTCTAAAAAATCCACGTGACTACCACGTGAGTAGCAATCAGCGATACAACCACTTCAGCTCGTCCCATATTGTACTACACCCGCCAACTATACAGGACTGTATGGTAAGACCGGCGTACGCCGGTCCAGGCTACACTTTTCGAATTGGGTAAGTTTACAAGTGCCGGCCTCCACACCCGGCCAGGCACGAGGAATGGGGTTTTAGAGCGCATTTATCGTCTTCTTGCAGTCACTGACCCCCCGGGGTCCTGGCGGTTTTGATTGTTACTGCATTGACCAATCAGGCCTGTATGTATTCTAATGCTTATGCACCCTTCAACTTCTCGGAGACTGCATCCAAAAACTCGGTGGTGGTTACGTAGGCCTCACGGGATGTCTTGCCACAAGCCAAGGCCAAGTCCTTGGTCATGATGCCGTCGTCTTGCACCGTGGCCACTGTGGCCTCCTCCAACTTCTTTGCAAACTGTACCACTTCTTCTGTGCCGTCCAATCTTCCTCTCTGAGCGATACCCCTGGTCCATGCGAAAATAGAAGCAATAGAGTTGGTTGAAGTTTCCTTGCCCTGCTGGTGTTGTCTGAAATGTCTAGTAACAGTTCCGTGGGCTGCCTCGGACTCATAGGCTTTTCCGTCGGGGGTCATCAATGCGGAGGTCATTAGTCCCAACGATCCGAAACCCTGCGCCACGATATCTGACTGAACGTCTCCGTCGTAGTTCTTCAAGGCCATGACAAATCCACCTTTGGACTTGATCATCTGTGCCACCATATCGTCGATCAATCTGTGCTCGTACCACAAGCCGTTTTTCTCGAACTCGCTTGCATACTGCTTGTCGTAAATGTCCTGGAAAATGTCCTTGAAGCGGCCATCGTACTTCTTCAAAATAGTGTTTTTGGTAGACAAGTACAATGGCAATTTCTGAGCGAGAGCCATTTTGAACGAGGAGTGGGCAAATCCAATAATCGACTCATCCGTGTTGTACATGGCCAATCCTACTCCGGGACCCTTATAGTCATAGATGGTCTTTGTGATTGGCTCTCCACCCGAGGCTGGCGTGAATGTCATTTCTAACTTGCCGGCCTCGGAAACAACCAAATCAGTGGCCTTGTACTGATCTCCGTGGGCGTGTCTTCCAATAACAATTGGTTTCTCCCATCCTGGAACCAATCGGGGGATTCTGGGGATGATAATGGATTCTCTAAAAACAGTACCACCTAAGATGTTCCGGATGGTACCATTGGGCGATAACCACATTTTCTTCAACTTGAATTCCGCCACTCTTCCCTCATCCGGGGTGATAGTGGCACACTTGATACCCACACCGTACTCCTTGATAGCATTGGCGGCGTCTACAGTAATCTTATCATCAGTCTTATCTCTGGCTTCGATTCCCAAGTCGTAGTACTTGAGGTCCACGTCCAAATAAGGGTTGATCAACTTGTCCTTGATTCTGGCCCAAATAATACGGGTCATTTCATCTCCGTCCATCTCAACGATGGGATTCTTGACCTGAATCTTGCCGAGTGCCATACGGCTGTGCGAGAGCTGCCTGGTAGCGGTCTTGTACATTGATGATTTCAACATTTTGGTATTGTTCGGTGGGGTAGTAGATTAGATTGAGTCAGATTTTGATGCGACTGGACGTCTGTTGTGTGCAGCGCGGCCGCGAATGACCGAGCCGGGCCGAAACCGGTCTGGTTCACGGGTCTTTTGGTTCTTACAATATGGCCCGAAACTAATTCGTTTCAGTCACTCAATTTTTTTTTTTTTGATTACGTTTTTCTTTACCGTAATTTTTGTTCGGTCCTTTCATTTTCTTTTTCGTGTTCCTGGATACGCCGGTTCAACAAAGCCGTTCCTATATATAGCCGTTCCTGGATAAAGACGTTCCGGGATAGAAGGTATTCCTGGATAAAGTGATTCCTGGAAAAGCCGTTCCTGTGTTCTTCTGATCTGGAAATAACCTCTTCCTAGGAAAAACTGAGTGCAGAACAATAGAACCACTGCCAAACCCCCGTCCAGTATACCCTGCATAATGTGGTGCGTATAACAAACAACTACGCACCTCGTGGGATGTACGGGTCAGTCAGCCTGCGTGCACGCACCATCATAGTAAAATAACAGGCGCGAAAAACACTCTGCCAGCCATTGCTCTCTATTTCTTCTGCTTAGCACCCGCCACTAAGGACAGAACATTGCCGCTCAGCATCTCCGGCATTTCTGCAGACTACGGCGCGTTGAATCCGCCGTTCTGCTTTCGCTCTTTGATCTAGCAGCACCGTAGATACCACCGAAGGTTGTTCAAGAGAGATAGACATAAACATAAGAGATACATAAACAAGAGAAGATAGATAGAGATAAGAAGATAGAGGGAATAAAGACTTCGGGCTAATAGGAAGTCAAGAACACAAGAAAATAACAAGATATCCAAAGACTCAGAGAAGAGGAGTTAAAGAAAATAGATCAATCGCCACGGATCAGTATACAGATTTATTTTCAAGATGGAGGACGAGCCCTTCAACGGCGAATACTTTAAGCATCTCCTAGCATCTCTCACGCTCAATTCACGGGCCTTGATAGTGGAATTAACCGGCATTGCAGAAAAGTATCCCGAAGATGCAGCCTTCATGGTGGAAATGATCGAGGAACGCATCAACAAAATCCTCCCCAAGTACAAATTGTACTCGTTCTACTTGATGGATCTGATCATCAAAAACATTGGTAACCCCTACAACCTTTTGTTTGCCAAGAACATCTTCAAGCTCTTCACCGAAACCTACCTAATTGTGGACGACACGACTACCCGGCAGAATTTGATTAATCTTTTCAAGACATGGATGACGGGCAAGACCACTGCTGGCTTGGACCTTTTCCCGCAAGAAATGTTGCTCCGTATCGAGAAATTCATCATTAGGGCCACTTCTTTGGGACTGGCTCTGGGTGCCCATCAGGATGGAGCACAGCCGCACACGTCACGCATTACTCGTGACATAGTTTTACGAGAGGCCAACTACCTTCTCCAGTACATTATTGCCATGGATGAGGATCTCGAAAAGACCATGGCAAAATACGAGCGAATGCACGTGGATGATGAAGGTTCTCAATCCAAAAAAGGTGCCAGTTCCAACCTGGGGCATGTTCTCGATGCACACAAAATCCAGATACTTCGCCTGAACCGAAACAATATTATTTTCGAAATCAACAGCATAAGCGAAAAAGCTATGAGCGAGCGGAAAGAAGATTTTGATTCTCGTAAAGAGGAACATTTGCGCCGGCTTCAGGAAATCAGAAAGGTTTTGGACTTGCAGAGTGAGGAGCAGACAGCCATGCTGCAAATCATATTTTCGGCCCAGCAACAGCGAACCGAGAAACTCCAGGTACCGCTTACGCTTCAGCCGCCACAACAACTCAATGTCGATTTGATTCTCGGTAAAGACGAGTCCTTCTATGCATACGTCGAGGAATGGGGCAAGCCTTGTGTGCATAATGCGGCGGTTTTCACCGAGGAAGCCCCAGTTGTGGTGGAAAACACGGTATTGGAGGAGGTTGCAGCGCCCAACCCCTCCGAATTGGCTTCCAGTTTGGGCATCAATATTGAATCCTTCAATTTCGACGAGTACAATTCTAGCCTCAGTACTGCGGACAAGGACCTCGACCTTGATGACGACGATGGCTACGATCCGGAGTCCACCATCCTCGAAGAGAAGCATAGCCCACCCACGAGCCCGATACACGCCCACGTGCATGGCAAATCTAGCCTCAAGCGGCCCATTTCTGGCGAGAATAGGCCCGTTAAAAGAGTACGCTTCGACGTGTAAAGGAAGTATTGGGATATCCGTACCATTCCATCGTCGATCGACTCATCAACCCAGCATAAATAGCATAATCAATTAAAATTAAATCCAAGAAAAAATTAGCGATTGAGAATGGTGATTTTAGCCAAACAAGCGCCTTAAGTGTTGGTGATAGGAAAATAAATAAAATAAGTTAATCGAAAGAACAGTAGCTACAACAATGGCTAGAATAGAGAGAAAAGTGGCGAGAATATGAGTAAAGAAGAAATATGTGGTGCAGTAAAGTAGCTAAAATGTAAGTGGTCAAAACGAAACCCAAGATCATGAGTGGTAAATAAAACCAGAAAGAATTTTTTGAGTTAATGAAATAGCTCAATTCAAAAGTTTCACGTATTACAAGTGGGTATAGATACACGTGTTGGGTGAAAATTTCAGATTCAATGGTTAAAAAAAGTGGCTAAGAGAATAACTAAGAAGAATATGATAAAAGAACAAGTGGTAAGAATACAGAAGGCTTAGAATTAGTAACTCAAATCAAGGCCCAAATCAAGGCCCAAATCAAGGCTTAAATCAAGGCCTAAATAAATCTCCAAAGCAATCCCCAAAGCAATTCCCAATTAAAATTCTCAGATTAAGTGATTAGGATTAAGTGGTTGAACTTGAGTGGTTCAGATCAGATGAATTTGTGGATAGAATGGATAAAGTGGATATATTATGTGGAAGAAAATAAGTTCAAGGATTAATTAGGTGGCTCAAATGAAAGTTGCTGAAATAGTGACAAAAAAAACAAGACTAATTTACGTGAATACAATAGTCTTGTAGAGGTTATCATGTGAGCGATCTGAGTAGTGGTCAGAATAGAAGCGAGGAACCAAAAATGGGTCACTTAAGTAGTAAGAAGATTGATTAAAATCCAAGTGAAGTATCAACGGAGAGGCTAGTTTATTCATCGAAGAGTGTCATTGGATGTGTTGTTAAGAATATTAGATGCTCTATTAAAATCACGTGCAGCATGAAAACATTTTACTTCAAGTGTAGCAATTCCCAAGTTGATGTCTGAAAAATACAAGCCCTCCTAGACCTTAAACCAAATATTCAATATTTCTTTTACTTTTTCCTTCCATAAAATATTCAATTTATCATGATACTATTGAGTCTATCAAGAGAACTTTTCTTACTGTGCATATAGGTCATCCTATGAGTTTTAAAGTCACAATATATGAGCTATCATAGTCATATTTGAGTTATAAAATAACTCATTGAGCACACATTCATGATTTAATATTATTAACTCATATTGTTAACTAGAGAACATTATTGGATTTTAAAGCCATTTTATGAGATATTATAGTCATATAATTCATTTAATAATCATCGTTGCCATATGTTGAGATATTATACTAATATCGTTCACAGGTCACATGAGGACTCGCTCTGTTTTGATAATGAAGCCCCTAAAAATGTTTTGGTAGAGGCCCCAAGCATTTCCATATTATCGCCACAATTTGAGAGACAATGGCAATATGTAGATTGTTTAAGCCATATTATGAGTTACTAAAGCGTTATTATGAGATTACAATAAGCTTCCATTGTGGAATTATGTAATACATTGCATATCGTGCCATTAGTCTTCGTTCAAAATTTGAATATTGTGAACAATTCATAGAACAGTTTTGTGGGAGATATCTCCAACTATAACCATTGGCTACCATTCCCAAGAGAATTGTACAGTGCCTTTATGACAAATCTTAAAGAAGTCTTCCGCTTCTTTTTCAATGCTTTAATTGGATATATTTTGAAATGGGTGTAGATGCATTCAAAAAATAAGCCAGATACCCAGTTCGAAGTAAACTAGTCGTGGCTATGCATCCTATCACGTAGATCATAGTAAGAACTATTTCCATGATGTGTATGATACTCATAAATATTCTTCCCATCTCATGCAAATAGTTTTAATCAGTCATTACGGC
This sequence comes from Metschnikowia cerradonensis, assembly GCA_002370635.1. Taxonomy (NCBI): domain Eukaryota; kingdom Fungi; phylum Ascomycota; class Pichiomycetes; order Serinales; family Metschnikowiaceae; genus Metschnikowia; species Metschnikowia cerradonensis. Next base: position 38,659 of record NKZD01001547.1, read on the forward strand.
TCTTTCAAAGCCAAACAGAAAATCTACATGACATAATAGTTATCTTTATTGCTATGCGTACTTAAATGTTACCGGCCTTCTTCATGTGCCAGTAGGACGACAAGAAAGGAAAGGCGAAGAAGAAACCGAAGGTTCCCCACCAAACAAAGCCAAATGGAATCTTTCTGTCCTTGACCTTGAAGGGCAAGTTGGAGTAGACACCCAGCTTAGGAGTTCCGTGGATGCTATTTAAGGTGACAGCAGAGGTCTTGAAGGTTCTGGTTCTAGCAGCAAATCTGCCCACAGGGGCTTGGAGGCCGATTCTGGAAAGCATTATGGTGTTGAAGTGGAAGAGTAGTGGGCAGATTTTCGAGTGCGAGTGGGGCCGCTACACCCGTACACCATAAATTGTAGAAAGCCTTTTTGATACCTTTTGCCCTAAACTTTCATTGTAGGGAGTGAAAGTCTCCTTTAATTATCCCTAAAATATCTGAGTATCATTATATTTCAGCCCCATTTGCCTCTCGTCACCCTTATGGCTTCTCCATCGCTGTCGATTCTAGGTCACGTGCCAGCATGTCTGGCTTTTCGCGCCCTCCCATTGGCGGACTCGCGCTACCACATTCGCGCCTGTAGACAAGAAAAAATCAACCCACAACTCTCTACTTCGCTTCATACACATCAAAATGGCCATTGCCCCCATCACCGGAACCTTAAGAAAAAAGATCATAACCGATATCTCCATCGGCTTTGTCATTGGATTTGCCATGGCCGGAGCCTACTGGCAGTTCGAGCACAAGCCTCTTGTGCAGAAGAGAGATGCCTTCTACGCCAAGTTGAAGGCCGAGAAGGAGGCTGAGGACTCTGCTTAAATTATGTGGCTTAATAACGTGCTTAATGTTACGTGTTAAATGAATACGTGACTCGGATGTCTTTTGCGCTGAAAATTGATCGTTAAGATGGCTCCAAATGCGCTGAGTCCATAGTCATGGAGGTTTTTAAAAAGCTCGTTATGGGAGAGAGATTAGGCGAATAGATAACATTATACTCGAACAAAGCTGTAGTTTAATCGAAGACGTGGAAATATATTACTAGTGCTCTGCTATATGCTACTATTACTCTACTCTATCTACTACATTCCTCTACTACTTTATTCTACTACAGTATTCAACTGCAGCACCACAGTATGCTGCTAGAATATACTTTTGGCCTATACTACTACATAATATTACTAAAGCACTATAGTAGTACTATCAATACAACTAATACTACTACATTATACTACTTCTTTAGTTCTCTACGGTAATTTATAGCATAAGTGTATTTAAGCCTATACCTCTACATGTACCGAAAGAACATCCCAGGTTCAAACTGGTAGTCTAAAAAAGGATCTTTGGAGAACCTCAAGATCAATATCATACATTCAGTAGGGTAGAGAAAACCAAAATACCAGAGCAAATATTAGAAAGAAATAAAGGAACGGATTCTTTTTCGGTAGCTAATTCACTTTAACTCACTATTAACATCACAGTCTAAAAAACCCAAGACCAGACTCGAGAGAGGATCCTTCTCAGCCATTTGACAAGTTGTGACTTTCTGCAATGTTAGCCATAAAAAGCTCCAGATGCCTCTAGAAAACTGCTTTTCTAAAGTCTGCAGCCCTACCGAGTTGAGCCTAGTATATCTAACCCATAAGCCTATAATTCATTGTCAATAGGCTATCAATAGGCGAGCCACTTTCAAAACTATAGAACATAATTGACTGATAGAATTTATAGTTGTATAAGATATTTGATTGCTCATATTAGAGGTAGTAATAAAAGGATACATCTTTGATTGTTAATGCGAACAAGCAAATATTTAATTAATGAGGAAATTAATACAATGAATTAGTGACCACGGCCATATTTTAATACCAAGGAAATACTGTTAGTGAAAATTTTTTACAACTGATAATTAGGGAAATGAATCATAACTAGAATGTTTGTCAAAATGGGATGTTCCAAGAACACCAGATCTGTTTTATCTTCAATTCTTGTTGAACCCAAATTTCAGGTCATCCGTCAAACTAAGAAAAAAAACAAACATTTTGTTTCCACAAATTCGAAAGCTTTGAAGCCTAATTCAACCATATCCAAATGAGAAGGAACTTCCGGCCAAGATACTGAGCAAATTACCTGGAAATAAACGAAGCTATTGGTGATTGGCTTGATTTTCAAAAACACAGACCAATTTGATTGTCAAAATCAAGAATAAAAACCGAGGCAAATCTGCTCAAACTTTGAATTGGCTTATCATAGCAGACGGCCAAGTCATCTGCTGATTTACTGACTTGCAAAATAAATCAAAGATCACCAGCCATATACTTCAAAGAACCATTAATATTCTTATCATAAAGAACCTCATGAATAATATATTCGAGAAGGCCAGGAGCTGGTGTTGATAGGAATAAAAGTAATGGATATGCACAGGAAGAAGGACTTTGGATGTTTAAACATTAAGATTTTAAAATTTTAGCCTACCTAATACTTTTTAGAAAATAAGCGACGTATCACCTTTCTCTTTTTCTTTTTCTCCTATAACCATTCCTCTATTGATATTTTCTATGAGCATTGAAAATATTAAGCCAGACCTTCTCATGTCTTCAATGAATCGTAGAAGTCTTCATTGTTGATGATGTCTGGCGCCAACACATATAACTTCTTGTCTAATTTTTGATTGAGGTATTTGAACGCACTAATCTCTGCTCTGGTGATGCCTCCGAGAATCACCACTATGGTGTACTGCTGCCTGGATGAATCACCTGAACCATTTACTTTGCGGCTGTCCTGTCTTCTGTCAAGATTAAAGTCCAAAGTCTTGCCCTTGAACATGGTTTCCATGTTGAGACCGGTCCAGTTTGGACGCTTGTAGATATTATTGGTGGGCTTATACTTCAAAAAGCTCCGGAAATAGAGCGATTCCACCATACGAAATAGGAGAGGCACTGTCCCCCCTGGTAAAACAAATGATGAATTCGGGTAGTCTTTGATGGTTTCTACCAGCAAACTTGCCTCCTTTTCATCCTCCTCCACCGGATGAAGATTCCAGAACTTATTGATGAGTGTGTACGTGCTTTTATACACGTCCTGACCCGCAGTAATGCCCAACAGCATAAGGTCATCGTAGCGAGCAGAGTCGGAGTCACTTTGGGTGGTGGAGGCAGATGATTTCTGCATGGTTGACGTGGTAGTGGTCTCTGACTCAGCAAACTTGGCACCAAAAGAAAAATTGCCAAAGAAATCATTGCCCTTAGCATTGACCTTGACTATCTTGCACCGGAGGAGACTGGCCAAGGTCAAGCTCGATGCTACGCCGTAGTTAAGCGACATTTGATGCTCGATGGTGTCAAGGTCTTTAGCCCGGATGCCATCATTGATCAAAGAAATGAGCGTGATAAAGTTGAGGATCACCTCCACCGGATAATTTCCATCAATGAAGTTAATGAGCATCCGCACCTGCGTCTTATAGTCCTGATCAAATATGTGGTTCTGCTGTTCAAGCCACTTTTCCCGGAAATCATGTGAATAGGGCAGCATTAAATCGAATCTGATCTTCCCCAACACGCATTCACTGAGTGAAGTATGTTTTCGGATTAAGTCCTGCGTGAGCTTGAGATTACCCAAATTAGACACGAGTTTGCGGATCTCGTTGAGGTCGGTGAGACCATCTTTGGCGTCGACCTCGGACTTAAGCACGCGTGCAAGCTTATTGAGATTGGCACCAATGGACGAGAAATTGAGATCCTTGCAATTTTGGAAAATTTGGTCGCCCGCAAAAACAGTACTGTTATAGAATTCCGAGGATCGTGAGCCATCGGTCTTAAAAAGATTCAATTCGTCAAGCAACCCGCCATACGTCATGGGATTCATAACCAACGGGAAGTAGTCAAGATTACGCTCTAAAACTACCAAGTCGACGTTGGAAGAGAGGCTTTCCTCGAAGAAGTTCTGCTCCGCCTCAGAAAACGTCTCATCAAGGTATTCCGGGAACTTCTCCTCCAAGAGAAGGTTTACGAAAAGTCCTGCGTGGTCACCTTTTGCGTAAATGTTTCTAAACTTGACGAGATCCTTACGGTTCTCGACCGACTCCACTAGCCTCATCAATGACTCGAGGGTGGATGACACATTCTGGAGAGGGTTGTGTAGGTACTGCCAGAGACCGCTATTGGCATAGACTTCACGGGCTTCAGAAACATACCTGGGAGTGTCCAGAATGATGAAATCTTCGATCAAAATCGGGTTTGCCTTCCACCTGATGAGCCGTACGTTTGGAGCTAGACGGAGAACGGCATCAAGATCCACCTCCGAACTCAATTCAAGCAAGCTTCCCTGAAAATTGAAGAGTTCTCGGTTCAACTGGTAGAAGAACGACCGAGACAAGTCCTTGACTATTAGCGAGATCTTTCTTTTGCGCCCTAGCAACTGCCAGAGTTGTTTGAGTGGCTCAATTCTATGAAGATTTGAAATCATAACGAGGATGGACTCATACTTTGCCGCCGAGACATCAAAATCCGCCTGGCTAGGTAATTCATCCAACCATAGCAACTGTTCGAACTTTCCTTTTTGCTTGATGACTGAAAAGGGTGTGAGAAAGTTCAAAAGACCGGAGAGGTTTTTGGTAGTTATGAGGAGGTTGTGTTTGGTATAGACTTTATCTAGCGCTCCGAAGAGGTTTTTTAGCGTGGTTTGATTAAGCAGGTCCATATTTGTAGCTTGGACAAGGAATTTATTTTAGATTAGAGGTAGACCGCTGGTTTCCAAGGCTTGTGTAGTGTGGAGATTGTGTGCGTAGATGCCAGGTCACGTGGGCCGTATCTGTACAAAACCTTTGTGTGCAGAGAATTGGGGATCTTGTGACTGTACGAAATTTGTGCTCCGTGTCCTTCTTGCTAGTCCTGCACACTTTCGCGGCCGGCAGGTTGGCTTGATGCCGCGATCTGTGGCCGATGGAGATTGCTTGAAGGCGTTGGGTGCAGAAAAATTCAATCACTCCCGGTATTCTATACAGGAGAAAGGGTTCATTCAAGCCTAACAATAGTCCGTGGAAACTTTCCGCGCGTCGAAATAGGTTTGCGGCGACTGAGCGCAGATAAAACAACGTCTACGGGCGAGTCTTCGGACTTAGGAGCTCTATTGTGGAGTTATTTCACATCTGTATGTCTAGCCACTGCTAAAGTAAACACGGAGATGCATACAATTTCCGATGAGGCTTTTTTTACACGGCATCGGAAAAAGCCAATTGATGATTCTAGCTGATGAATAAGGATTGCTTACCGAGAGGACCATTGGTTATGAGCGCGTATATGATATGTACGTATATATATGCATGGTTACGAGCACCAGGCCACCAATAACTAGAGACTGAGCCGGAAGGCCTCTTTAATTGTGCAGAACTGTCGGTCATGCAAATATAGACGCAAACACATGCCTCGGCATGACACGGTGAAATTAGCATTCAAGACTACAGAATGAGAATGCCTGCATATGTGATTCGCTTCTGGCATATGTCCTTATGCATTCGTGGCCGGCCACACAGCATGATGCAAGGGGTCCCACATTGTGAAGCATAAGGATCGGGTATTCCTGCAATACAGTCACGAGCACGCGCTCATGCATCAAGCCCCGTGAAATTGTTCCAGTCTACAGAGTCTAGTGGACCTGGACCCCGCCGTATACACTTTTTTTAGGTCCTATTCAGCCTGCCGATGATATGCCCACTATTTCCGTGAAGAGGGGTTGAGTAAACTTGCAGAAAAGGCGTGCGCAGCACAATTTCTCCAGACTAAATGCCGAACCCTTGTTATATGCCTCGGCTATACTCGGGACTTTGCGTTTGATCTAGAACCGGCTCGGTGATAAGGAAGTTTCACACCCTCGTTTGGTTTCATTGGGTACCAGTGACTTTGTTTCAGCCGGGTGGCAAAAGATGCATTCCGGCGCAAATGAAACGCAAACCAGATGCAAATGAAATGCAAACCAAATGGTACAGGCGCTAATTCCACAGATGCAAGGTAAAGGAGCAGAAGGGGTTATTATGCTATGTTTAAGGCGTATATGTACTGCAAGCCTGGATTACTACGTCAGGATATTCTACCCAATATCAGTCTAAAGTAGCCGTGGCGTTTTGTATTGGAATGTTCAGTACCGGACCTCAAAAAAACTGGTTGGAAGGTTAATCCATGAGTGCCACGAAGAGTATTCAATGATTCACCAGTGGTCAAAGATAGAATCAGTAGAAAGAAGAAGATGGATTTTTAGAAAAAGAGAGAGAGAAAAGCAGAAATTGATGTATTAAAAGTAAGAAAGAATAATTGTTTTTTTTTGTTAGAGGGAGATGAAAAAATATTACTGATAAATTCGAAGGAAGGAGATAATAGAGTGAAGATCTATCAGGAAGAGAAAAAAAGATGCATACAATAGAACCAAGAAGGATTGGATTATGAGAAGAAGGACAAGTTTGAATTCAACTTATTAGAAAAAGAATTAGGGTATTGATTTTTTAGACGGAAGAAGGATAGAGTTGGATTTGTCAGAAGGAGAAATAATAGAGTAACTGTTCATAAAAGAGAAAGTGTAACAGATAAAGTATATTAAAGGAATGTAGGACATAAATAAAGATTTATTAATATTGAAGAAAGTAGGGTTCGAGTGAGTATCTAATTAATGAGGGGAGAGTACCCACTCAAAAGAAATACAGAGGGGTATAGTTTTAACCGATTTCAAAAGGAAAAGCAGACAATTTGTTAGGGGGAATAATAGATACAGCACAGGGGGAAATATTGCCTGCATGCCATTTTATGAACCTTAAATATCTTGTTAAGAAATTGATTAAATTCTGGTTAAGTTCTGACTAGAACTGGCAAGAACCTGGTTAGAACTAGGCTGGAATGAGATGAGGAGTGATTGAAGAATCAGATAAAAGAAGGCATTCTGTATTTCAACAAGAAAAAATGGATTGTTGGTTTCTATATACCACAGTAGTCACAGGTATTGATGGAAAAAACACAAAAAAAAATAAAACACTAGGCTGAAAGTCATTAAAGAGACGAAGCTTAATTCAGGTCTCGTCATGGAAAGAATTATAAAGTAATGTTTGGAACCGACCCAAAAAATATAAGTGGTTGACTCTAAAAAAGAACAGAAGGGCATCAGCCATGGTTCAATCTGTTATTTCTAGACATTGATGAATCTAAAGAAGGGGAGCTCGACTAAACTGGGACAAGTCAAAGGCGATATCTTTTCATACCCAAGTGACTTGAACTCCTTTTTCAGGAAAGAATATTGAGGTGGAAAGAGTCGTGACTTTTGAAACTGAACAACAAATATCTTGCATTATTAAAAGAGTCTTCATCTTCATGTTAGTTCTGTCGAAGGTAGTGCTTGATAAATGAGTGTAGTTCTGAGGAGGAATTGGGTTTATTGAATAGGCCTTGGGGTCTGAGTAAAGCAACCGAATTTTGGGGAAAGGTTAGGGTCTCGGCGGTAGGCTAAAGCCTGGGCGATATTTGTAAACCTCGGCGATAGGCTAGAGCCTCGGCTATATCTCTGAGCCTCTGTAAAGGTTTAGGCCCTCAGTGATGAATAACAGTTCGGGAATAAGCGTCGGTGATTGTATTTGTCTTCGGCTAAAATTCAGAACCTCGGCTGGAGGCTCATCTCGAGGCTTGGATTGTGCCGATGTTCAAGGTCTGATACACGTATCAGACGATAGTCGACTGAAAGTTATGTAATTGATCACAAAAAAAAACTATTAAAGATAGCAGCATGTCATGAATTTCGGAAGGTCACTGGCAAACTGGGAAACAGATAAATTATTTCTTATAGAATAGGCCAATTAGCGTGAGTTGTATGCAGAACATGCAATATAAGGCTAATATATAGTGACCCACCAAGAAAGGTCAACGAAAAAGCCATAAATTCAAGTAAATTTAATGTGAAACACGATCAAGAAATTCAGGCTATCAAAGAGAATCTTCAAGTTTGGCCAATGAAACAACGCACTGAAGTATAACAATAAGGTCCATCTTTTTAATCTTTCTGTATCAAGAAATCCATTGATTTTGTTGCCATGAAGAACTAAGAAGTTTCAAAGTCTGCTTAGGAAAATAGCAAAAGCTAATTCATAAAGAAAATCAGTGACGTACGTTGAAGAACCTTAATTTCAGGTTCATAGTGAAGAAGAACTTGGAGATTTAAGTTAATTAATAATAAAGGCTTTATTTTTGATTTAAGAACAGTTCATTTCATTAGTAGCTTAAAAACATTTATGATCCAGGTCCAAAAAAATTTTCAAAATAAGTTTCTTTTAAAATTGAGAATCAAATAAGGTTTAATTTATCACCTATTTTGTGCAGCCCACGACTCATTGAAATTATGGCTACTCCATCATAATAATGCAGGAATTGGTGACTGTATTAAGACTTTAATACAGTAATTTTTTGGCTCACAATTCTGATTGGGGTCAGAAAACTGGGTCAGGTATACACCCGTACGCCAGGATGGACATGCCGGTGTCGACTTGTCAAATCGAATCCGTTTGATTTTTAAACCAGGGTGTTATTAACCCACAGCATTTCTACCAATGATGCGAAAGTTTCGGATATTTTACCTGCTCCTAACCTAGACACGACTTGCAAGAACGTTGCTTTTTTCAAGCCTTTCTATTGAAGACGATACGAATTCTATTTTTAGGATTAGTTCGGAGCCGTTTGATTGTTTTAATACGCAGTGTGGTGACGGTTACGGAATTTTCGACGGAAGTGGTAGTCCCGAGATTGGTGTTGTGGTACTGGTTACGGACTATTACCAATGTGGTTTTCTCCGCTCCGCGTGTATTTAGCTCTCGGAATTAATAAATGAAGTAAAGACCCTTCTTGTTAACTTCAAAACACATCTCGAGGTGCAGTTTTGACTGGAAAGTCTCGTGTTGGAGTCAAGAGTACTCAGCTTCTGCTTTGCAACTTCAAGGTTAAGACCAATTCCCCTTTAGCCAAATAAACGAGTCAGACAGAAGAAGCTAGTACTTCAAAGAGTACACCATATATACAGTGAACTACCAAAAAAACTAAATATATTGCTCTATTACTATATGCAGTTCTATATAGTTCAGTCTATACACTACTTTATATAACTTTACCTCTACATAGTCTTATATGCACAATACGCTCATTATATACAGTACTATGCAATACACTAAAGCTTGGCGTAGGATTTAAATCGATTTAGTGATAGCTTAGTAATACAATGACTGAATTCATTTAGTTTTAAAACAATAGGCAAATAAGAATTGGGATTATCCTGTAGGGTTTCGAGAATACGTTGACTACATGCAGGCCATACCAATATTAAGGGTGAACAATAGCGTGCCATAGCGGACCCAGGTCTGAATAATAATGACACGTTTTGTAAGAATGTAAACCCAATAATTGATTCCAGTGCTCTAACAAATCTCACAGTGACAAGTCTTAAATCCCAAATCAGGTATAGTTAGTAACATATGCAACTGTATCTAACACATCCATAGCTATTTTCGAAAAATCTCTATATTTGGCACAAACTTGCACACACTTACACATAAATACTCATGGAAATATATGAAGAGATGGATGTACAGCTTTCGAGGATTCCGAACAATTAGTTGGTGTTAAATACAAACTTCGGAAATTGTCTAGTACGCGAATGATGAAAAGCGAGTGTATTGACTATCCCTTTCTTAACAATCACGTGAGAAAGAAATTTGTTTGCATTGTAATGTATATTAGTGCCAATTACAATGTAGTAAAATATTGTAGACTAATGCAGCGTAGTTAGAGTAATATTTGGTCAAAACCACCATGGGTCATACTATTAATATATTCGGAACCTATGCATTGCAAGACTATGGGATTGTTACAAACTGTAAAAGGTCATAAACCGTAGGAGATACACTAAAGAATGGAAAAACGCTCGTAAATCGTCTTCAAAACTGTAACGTTACAAAACGACTGTTTACTGATCACCATTAATCACGTGCATTGTTACTTCATGCAGAACCTATATCACTGAGAAAATAAATAAGGCTAGGACTTCCCTTTTTAAAGATTTCAGCAACCAAGTCAAATAATAATTCTCAAAGTCCAAGAAGTAGTGTCAACCCGGATCTAACATATATGTATTTGTTGATGAATATCGAGTATGCGAATATGCAACTTGAGACAAGGAGTGATTGGTTCACTAAAAGTCTCGAGATGTTATTGTCCTGTGCGGGATATGAGTGGGGGTCAAATTTCCGACACAGAGAAGTATTTGAGTGTATAGTATTAAATTGAATAGTAGTATTGTAATGATGTATGATGATGTAATGCAGTCGTGTAATTACCACATATTACAATGTCGAGTTGATGGATCTCAAGGAATCGGGCTACTTAGCCGGGCTCGGTATGTAATCTACCCCGGGTTCCCACATTCGGTTGAAGTCTACGTCACGTGATCAAGTACTACTAAAGCGAAGGTTTTGAAATCGCATGATAGTATGGTAAACTAGGAGATCTAGTGTGATAGTAGTGGATATTAATGATGGTATGATTAATAGTGTCGCAAAACTTTAAGTAGAGCCTCGAAGGTTATACACTACACTTGTGATATTCACCCTTCGAAAAGTTAGTACACTACACTCTTTAGATAAATATATAGACTTCCAAAACCTGTACCACAACTGATAACCTCCAACAATTAAGTACAGGACCACATCGTTTCTTCCGGCCAATTAAGGGTTCAGAACACTTGAGTTTCCTTCATATACCAATCACAGATTCATATATAGCTACTATGTTCTAACAGCCATATCCGGAAGAAAAGGGTGTACTATTTTAATTCAGGCAGATTTTAAAATCACATGAGTATCAACTTTCCCATGATGCGTCTAACATAAATATTAAAATGTGATGTGGTAGTTGTTTCATTAGGGTAGTGCTATTATGCAGTACATACTGTGTATTGGTATACAGCACACTTTAGTTTTGCAAGATGACATGTTGAAAGGTAGCGTGTCATTACAGATGCTTGATTGAAAGGACTAAATGCCCTGGCCCAAGAGAATTTTGCAGCTAATTACTTTGAAACCTTTACATTATAACAAATCGTGCGCTTACCACATAACGATTCGCAACCTAACTTAAGTCTCAATAACTGACCAATCAAACGCCATACTCGCAAATTAAGCTTCGTAAAAAGTACATGAATGAATTTCGTAATTTAAGACGTTATTGCGTACGTCACTAAAATCACTAATCAGGACCTTGAATGTTATTTGGACAAATATTCATTCAATTGGCCATTGCACTGGTGAAGTCCCATAAACAAAATACCCACAATCAATAATTGACCCCATGATTGGATACAGTTATCCCAGAAAAAACCAGTCCTTTTAAAAAACTCCCGGTGGCCTAGCTGGTTAGGGCGCAAGACTGTAATGGAACATTGATATCTTGAGATCGGACGTTCGACTCGTCCCTGGGAGAACTTTTTTGCCAGTACTTGCCACCGAAAATGCTCTGCTATCCTTTGTTGGACTTGCCAAAGTCTTTGACTTGCAGTCGTAAATGTTCTGCTAAGTTGGCTCAGGAATTGACCTGTATATAAATACACACCGCATATCCACATTCCAACATTTAAGCCGTTTTGCATCGTATTCCGGCATATAAATCCATGCAGGTTGGCCGCAACAAACTGTAATGACCAATCAGCGTCTCCAAGTAAATTCGCCCCCAGTCTGATCGATCAGCCGACCTCTCAAAGGTCTCACAATTTGGCGTCTCGCTCAATCCCGTTGAAGTGTACCAAGCCCTCCTGCACCACCGTAGCAAAGTGGCTGCCGTTTTTATTGTACATCTGACCCTCAAGCAAAAAACGGTTGTTGATGACGCGCACTGCACGGAAGCCAAAGGCCATCCAGTCAGTCACGTTGAAATCGTCATCGTGGAAGTAAATTGAGTGGTCCAATGACACTGAAATGTAGTGTGCAGCCGCACTCAAGTCGAGATCCGGGATCCGGAGAACCCGGGCCAACCGGGTGGAGAATATCAGGTCAGACACAACACCCAAGCCTGAATACTGGAACTCCTTATCATTAACCACCACATCGTCATTTCCCAACCGAACAAAAAATGCTATCTTACGTTCTGCTGCTGGAATCTTCTCCTCATATTCGGTTCCCTCCAAAGATACGAATTTCTTGGGGATTTTATGGTAGAGCATGCGCGATTTAGTCTTGTAGTCAATGGGCAATGCCTCAATATCCACATCCCGCAACCATTCCGGGTATGGAGTAGCAAACTGGAAGGGTTTTTCAGGAACAGGCTCATCATCATCGTCATCATCGTCATCATCTTCTCCGGCCTTGTTTCTGGCCGCTTCTTCCTTCTCTTTCTCTTTCTGTATATAGGCCTCATACACATCCAAACTTTTCTGGTATGAGTTCCGTTTGGTCAAAGAAATTGTCGAAATAAACTTCAAGTCGTCATCCTGGTAGCCCCTGACATTCCGGTTGCAGAAATTTTTGCCTGTAGACACGGCTTCTACCTTCCAAACTAAAGGCACCTCATCACTAACGGCCTTTATGAACGACGAATGGCAGACATTGGGCATGAAACCTTCCGGACTGCTGCGGATGGCCACGAGAATGCCCTGGCCCACCAAATTCCCTCCGTATACGCCTTTAGCCGAGGGGTGGGGCTTGGTCAACGGATGCAAGCCTCGGTAAGTGTCAGTGTCAATCTTCTCGACATCAAAGAGGTTTTGAAAGTCGGGCATTTTGGGGAAATATAGAATAGGGTTGTGGAAATGATCAGGAAGGAAGAAATTGACTCAAATGATCAGAATTGATGGAATTGAGCTGGACCAAAGATGATTAATTGGTCACAATTGATGAATATTTCTTGGTCGGAATCTGGAAAATTAAATTGGATCTATAATTAAAAGCACAAAATAGATCACGAATTGACAAATTTGTTCAGTTCAAGTCAGAGACGATAATTGATGATGTATAAGCAAGTTTGAACGGCTGGTGTACTGGTTCAGTCTTTTACTTGAAACGATATTCAATCGGCTTGCAAAACACTGGGCTGGTCGATGATTGTATTTAATATCGAATATCGGAAGCCAGGAACGGTTTATATATAAAGAGCAAGCCCTGTAGCTCGCGGGAATGGCAAGTTTAAGAGGAATGGGAGTTTTGGCGCTTGTGCAGTGGCAAGGCCTGTGATTTTGAGACGGCATGCCCGCTCGCATTGAGCGCATATTGCTTGATTTGGCAAGACTCGATTTGGCTTTAGTTACCTTTGCTGCGTAGACTGCTCCAAGGGGGGAGGGGGGGTTGAGATACCCTGCTTGGCTTGTAATCGCCTTGGAGATTTGCAATATTTGTAAATCTTACAGCGTACTGCATACAAAACAGGATACCCCTATTTTCAATGACGGCCTGGGTGTTTTTGGTGATGTTAACCCCGCTGTAACGACTTGTGCGGGTGAATATGACAGATGGTTCGGCTGGGATCTGAGTTGGCCGAGCAAAATTATATACAGGTCCGCCTATGTCCGTGCACCCCAGGCACTAGTTTCCATATTTGAATTTGGGATTTTCAGCCGTTTCTGCCTGATACTAAGGCCCAGCCTAGATGTCATGTTTCATGATTGTTTCATTTTCGTTTCATGCTGTAATACGTACCATCCTCGGTTCCAAACGGTCGATGATGTTTCACGCTCATTCCGGGCTCATTCCCCACCATTCCATGCTCTTCCATATCCACACACAGAGGATATGTTTTTTTTTTTCCATTTGATTGTGTTTGATTTTTTGGTTTAACTATGTATCGCATGATATTTTATCTTTCACGCTTCAAATGCCATGTGCCTTTTTGATGCGTTGACCCCTACACCCATGCATCCTGAACCCAACTTCAAGTCGTAACCAAAAGCTCGGCTTTATTCAAGCCTGTATATAATGCCCGTAAATCGCCCTAGTGATCCCTGAGATGCACGGAGGCTTCTTCGGGGGTCTGCAAAGGGGCCTTGTGTGCAGAATTTTCATTGTTGCGCATCTGAGTATACTACTGCTATGGCCCGAGTTACGTGACGGCTGCATAAGTCCCTCCGCTATGCGCATTAATTTTAATGATATATACAGGCCCCAACAAAGAGGTGGTTTCGGAAAAACGGACCTATGTGCAATCCCCAACATTGGACCGGCTGCCAAAAATCCACATGCAGTCCCCAACATCGGTCTCATTTTCTGGAGCACATGTGCCTAATATTTTTTCGGTGTTAAGACTTTTTTTAAAAAGAGCATGATATCCCAGAGCCGAAGGGGTAAATATATTGGGAATGTATGAAGTACAACTCTTCAAGCCTGAAAGGTGTATACGAGGATTATTGAACGGTGTATACAGGATTCCCTGCACTAAATCTTAAACTGTCACATGTAAGCTATTATCTTGCAAGAATTCTACGTAATCTGCAGTATAGATACCTTTACATGGTTTCTGGAAAGTTTATGGCTTCTGGAATGTATATGCAGGAAATATTTGTTTGGTTTTTGATATTATATGCAGGCGCATAATCATAACTTCTTGGGTTGTATATGCAGGTGTTAAGCCTCTCTATTCAGTACTCGCTATTAGTACAGTGACTTTGACATGATTTATAATATAAAAAAATACTAGGAAATAAGAGGAAGTTACACACAAATGATCATTTAGTAACTCTATTACATTGCAAAATCTCCTAATGGGTTTTTGCAAATCTAAATTGAGTTTATAGAAAGGGGCTCGCCGGACAATTAGTTTCCCTTTCTGAATAGGTATAGCCGATGCAATACCATCCCTAGTAACTAGGAAAGTTATCCCCCCGCGGCTGGGAATTTTTTTTCCAGATTTGGAGAGGAGGGGAGCGTATTTCCTAAAACTCATACTTCGGAGAAACCCAGACCATGTAAAGAAGGTTTAGTTTGAGTGGTATATCGACCAAAAAAAAATTAAAGAACACGATTGATTTTTTTTTTTTTTTGGAGAATAATTGGCTCCAAAGGAAATTTCAGTATACTTGTTACACTTATTTGATATTATCTAGTTTTTTTTTCCTTACAGATAATGAGTAATTCAGGTTTTTAGGAAACCTATAAAAATCTATGAATAATTTGCAGAAGTTGTAAAATCTCATTTCAGTATTACGGTATAGAATAATAGGTACAATACCACTAGCGTATAGGCATTTATTAGTATAAAACAGTAGAGTTGGTATTACCGTATGAACTTTTAACATATCGCTACGTTACTATATTTGTTAGATCCGCCATAGACAGGGCCCTGCCTATGAAGGTATTATGAAGCCTCTCAGTCCGGTTGTTACAATGGCCATTGCGAACGCCGTGTCATAACCATCGTTGTATGAAGTACTATGATGGTCCTTTCGAATATTCTGGAACAATCCTTACCATTGTTCTGGTGGAGAGTTTTTCGATGTCACGTTTCTCTCAAAGTATATAAGCCACTCCGGTTCATCTCCTTGAGGAACCAGCAACGAGTACAAGATTAGGATAAGACACGTTCTAAAGAAAATAACAATATACTACGTACAGTACAGCCGGGGGTCCGGAATTGACCTGCTCCAGACGTCTAGAGTGAGCCAAAAAAAGGTTCTTATATTTTAAAATAACCATGCTAGTTGCTCAAAATTAGGCTTGTCAAAAACAGTAATTTTTATTACACTACAATAGAAAATGGGTACTCTGAAGTAGGTCTTTTTGTCCTGGGGGTAGCCTGGTGCACGGGTGTGTACCACAACGCTTGGTCCAATACCGAGGTTTGTGTTGAACTTTGCCATTGTTCAGTCCAAATTCAGTAAGGGACATGTCTTTTTTCATTCTAATTTTCTTAGTTGTGCTATCAAACTGTACTAGGAAATCCGTGAAATTGTTACTCGTGATACAGCTCAACCTAGAGCAGAATCCCACCTATATGAACCTTTTTACCTTGGACTTCTCGCCCCTGCACCTAACTTGTTAATCCATTGTCTTGAATTAAACCTGACGCCCCCTGACACCAAGACCCAATTAAAATACTAGTCTGCACTGTATTCCTCGGAACTTTATGAGGCTTGTCCAATTCCGTTGTAGTGCAGATAACACATTACCTGCATACACGCGTCAGCACATCTCACATGTTCAACAATTTGCACCTGTCCAGCAAACAACTCTACAATTATTGGTAATTTAGTAACAGTGATAGAAAGAATGGCGGATAAATTAGTAGTAATAATGATGTTCGGTTTTTTGAGATGGCTGTTATGCTAATTACTACAACACCGGTCTAGTACAGTCTAGGACACTAACACCACTACAGAACTATGATAAGTACGCGTACAGCATCTGTAAGTTCCATGTCAATTGTACAATGTAGCACAGTTTTACAGGATCAATTTGATATAGTACAGTAGTAAGGTTTAGTCCAATCTAGTCTAGTATTTAGTACAGTCTCGTACAGTCTAGTCTGGTATTTAGTACAGTCTCGTAGAGTCTCGTAGAGTCTCGTACAGTCTCGTACAGTCTCGTACAGTCTAGTCTAGTATTTCTTACAGTCGTCTACGGTCTAGCACTGCGGTCAGCACAATATCAGTACTGTTGAACATGTGAGATGTGCTTACCCGTGTATGCAGGTAACGTATTACCTGCAGTACAGAAAGCAAGGAGTGCAGACTAGTATTTTAATTGGGTCTTAGTTGTCAGAAGGAGTCAGGTTTAACTCAAGACAATAGATTAACAAGTTAGGTGCAGGGGCGAGGAGTCCAAGGTAAAGGGGTTTATATAGGTGGGATTCTGCTCGAGGTTGAGCGGTATCACGAGTAACCAGAATATCACGGAATTCCTAGTACAGAACAGTAGCATAAATTATGGGCCTAAGAATACCGAAACCTCGATAAGCACCGTATATTCAGTATAATCAGTCACATCACGTAGGGGTTATTATAGGATCAGTGCAGTACTACACCACTAGTACAATAGGTCATTATTAACGAACCCAGAAACCTATGTCAATAGTTTTATACATATCCTATATCCTCCACGAAAATCTTCTTGGTTACTCTGTTACTCCATGATTCTATGAATACTTAAATCTCAGCTAAGATAACTTTCCTTCAAAAAAAAAACACTTCCTTCCAAAAAAGAAACTCTTATCTCAAGAGGATCCCATACCATGTAATTCTATTACACTTCGCATTACCTGTATCACATATCACATATCACATGGCAATTGATGGGTGAAGCTAAGCAACTGAACAGAACTCAATGGGTCGTTTTTTTTTTTTGATGCTGAGGAATGACTCTTGTTAGATATATGATTGTCATGGCCATGTTTGGGTCATAGCCATGTTCGTCTGGGCCATTGACATACTTTGGGTGAGGAACTCAGGTATTTCCACACCACTCTAGAGTCTGGTATGTTATTCCTTGAGGTTGCAATACTTATTTGAGGGCTATTAATAGTTTGGCTTATGGTTGAAAGCATCCTTGTGAACTTCAAATACTGCAGTTTTTTTTCAAAGGAAATATAGGACACTAGGACAGAAACTTAGAATGAGGATGGATAGTCTACACTGCTAATACAGAACTAAACATGTTAACTGGCCAGTAGAGTCTAAAAAAATCTAACTGATTATTATCAGGCACTTTCCAAAGTCTATAACAACATTGGGCGCCCCATAGACCTCTTATAGATACCCTGATAAATATAGACACCCTGATGAATATTCATAGATGGTCATAGACCTCTTGTATTTCTCATACATATTCTCAGACACTCCTATAGATGTTGAACATGTGAGATGCGCTGACCTGTGTATCTAGGTAAGGTATTACAAGCAGTACAGCGGAATTGAACAAGCCTCATAAGGGTCCGAGGAATGCATGATTGCAGACTAGTATTTTAATTGGGTCTTGGCGTCAGGAGTAGTCAGAAGTAGTCAGGTTTGACTTCAGACAAGGGATTGACAACACCGGTGCAGGAATAAGGAGTCAAGGGTGAAAAGGTATATATAGAGGGGATTCCGCTCTAGGTTGAGCGATATCACTAGTGACCAGGATATTACGGATTTCATAGTACAGATTAATAGCACCACCAAGAACATACGAATCAATAAGGAGTACTACAGTTCCCAAGATTTTGGAGTTATTGGAACACAATTACATAGCAGTTCCTAATTATGCAAGCAGGAATGACAAAGTCCAACAATAGATACTCATACATATTCTAAGACACCCCCATTGATACTCGTACATGTTCTCGGACACTCCCATAGATACTCATATATATTCTCAGACACTCCCATTGATACTCATATGTATATATAGTTACTTTACATTTGATACATCCACAACAAATAAGATTGAAAGGCTGTTGTGTTATCGTTTATACAATACCAGTACAGAACATCTAGAGCTTGAAATTAAACAAGACCTTTGTCTGCGGTAATCAATATAAATCAACTGTGACAGGTATACCAAAAAAGCTCCAGAAACAGTCCACCAAAACTCGTCATGTACTAAGCTGACATTTCAGATATTCTCAGACACTTCCCAACTTCAGATAATTGTCAAAGTTGTCCAAAATTCCCTGAAATTTCTCTGATCCATTTTGAGGTATTATCTGATGAAATCCTTTACAATAAAGTTTCATCAAAGTAAATTAGATTCATTAAAGTATGAATTCAAGAACTAATTTGGTTGAAACGACATAAGTAACATCAGTTTTGAGACCTGAAAAAGACACAGAAAAAAAAAAAATTAAAACATCGTCATCACCAGTTCAATAGAATTTTTTACTTTGTAAAATAGTATTATGATTTTTCACTCTCCCACTGTATTCTATTTTCTCTCTTCCTACCCTCTCTTCCTGCAGTCTTTTCGTCACTTCTTCTATTCTGAATGCTCTTTTATTCTTTTATTCTCTTATTTTTTAATCTTCATACAGAAAACTCACCATGATTATTTTATAGCTAATTTAGCTTCAACTTTATTGAGTACGAATATTTTGCACCCACTGGTTATGAGCCCTTCTCTAACATAACTCATCATAGTATTTCGAATATAGGAACTAGACACTAATAGAATAAGGAGTTTATGGTAATATATGAGACCTAAAGATTGTACTGCGAAACACATATAACTCGTAATACAGTGGAATAATTTAAATAGGATTAAATAGACCCGAGGTTTAGAGCTCTAGATTTCGGGATAGAAATGTTAGGCCCTTCTGAGCCTCGGAAATGGTCTAGACCTAGAGTTTGCTCAGAAGTCCTGACTCTAAGTTTGGCCTAGCTCTAAAACAAGCTCTAGACCAGGCTTAAAGCTTATAAGACCCCATCAGGTTATTCTCAATAAGCTTCAACGGAAACAAACAAAGCGCCTCCTGCAGCACAGTAGCTACCAACCTCTCGTCCAACGTAAAGTACAGACTGGTGACCAAAACACGGTCGTTGCTCAACCTCTGGAACTTGTAGTCCAAAAACATCCATTGCGTGGGGTCAAAGTCGGTATCATGGTAGTAGATGGTGTGGTCCAAAGAAACCCGGAAAAAGTCCGTCTTCTTATACTCGAGCGTGGGGAACACGGCACGCAGCACGGTGCCCAAGTAAAACGAGTCTGAAACATAGGCAAAGTCCACCATCTTAGTGATGAGCTTGTTGTGGGCATTCTCCACATTATCGTTGACCTTGAAGAAAAGTCCAAACAGTCTGTTGCCCGGCTCGGGCTCCCGGTGTTTCTTGGATCCCCGGAACGTTTCCGGCAAGAGCACGTGCGTCAAGTTGCCGTTGGTATGTTCTAGCGCATTCATATCTTCGAGCTGGTCCTTATACTTGTAGAAGGTGTAATGGGGTTTGCGCAGAAACTCAAACGGCACCTTGGTCCGTGGATTGGTCCTGTCCTCAGGACTAAGGGCTGCAAATGCCTGTTTCCTCTTACGGATGTTGTTGTTCCTGCAGAACGACGCTATCATGGTGAAACACACTTCGCTGTTCTGGTAGCACTTAACGAGACGCAGACAAAAGTTCCGGCCGTCAGACATCTCCACCACCTCATAGCGCATCACACTCTTCATCAGCCCTGCTTTCAAGAAGTACAGATGCAACAGATGGATTTCGAACTCGGGGTCTGAAATCAGCTCCCACGCCGCACGCAACGCCTGCGCCACGAACTCACCGCCGTAGGTCCCACGTGCGTCTGCCCTGAATGGTTCCAAGGGGTACTTGCCAATAAATTCCGTTTCCGATTTGCGGATAACCGCGAGCTTCTCCTCCATCTTGCACACCTGATCGTTTTCATACACCTCTTTTAAACTCATATTGTAGATTGATGTATTGGTCTAATTGATTGGCCAATTATTCTCTTGATTGCTTGGATTGCTCTCTAATTGATATCCTGGTCTGATTTCAATAGAGCTTGTTTGGTGATTGCTCAGTACTTTGTTTAGTACCTTGTTTGATCTCGTTTGACGCCTTTTTAAAACCTGTATCTCTTAAGTAATTTTGGACTGGGATCTCGTGGGTTTGGTCGATGTTGGTCCGCAATTGTTGGGTGGCTCGGAGTTGTGGGTGGAGATATACTTTTATAGGCGCGCCTCGGGGATTAATGCCGAGGGAATGTGCATGCGCACGGAATTGCACCTCGGCTCGCGCTTCTGACCGTTGAAATCCGGGGCACGCTGGATCTTGGTCCTGACACGTCGAATCTGAGAATGTCCAATGAGAGAATGTTGGACGTGAAAATAATGGATTTAGTGTAGAATCTGAAAATGTTGGACTGGATATAGACCCTCCAAATGTTGGGCTGGAAGGGTATTCGATTCAGGAATGTTGGGTTGCATTGGTATGAGATAGTCTTCTGGACAGACCTGCACCTGACCCCCCAATGTACACACCCTTTCATTATCATCCCTTCATTAAATTGTCTGATCTCTCTCTTCCAAAGCATTCATTTTTCATTTAAATTTCCCTTTCTGGCCACTTTCTCTTTATCCAATTTTTTTCCTCTTTTTTTTTATTATTTTCAATTCTCTCACATCCTGTACCTTCCACCCATTGAAGCAGGAACCCCAGGCCTCATAAACGTTAAACCCTCCTGTACGAACGTCGCCACACATTCCCCCTTCGGAGTATAAAAATGCCCCCGCACCAATGTTCTTGCATTGCTTGAAATCTTATACTGGTAGCTCAACGTCAAATACTCATTGAGAACGTCAAAAGTGTCCCAGTCGTCCACGTGAAAATACACATTGTGGTCAAGTGACATGGCCTCATAATGGAAGATGTGGAGTGCATTGAGCGTAACATCCAACATGCGCCGTGCATCCTTGGTTTCGTCAAACTCTTGCACTAGATTGTTTTTCGTCGGGTTCCATTCCATGTGGAGCGCACGTGCCATGGTGGTGAGGATGGCTGCATCTGAAAGATCTGCCAAGGCAACAAAGTTGAAGATGGGGTTTGCAAAGTGTTTTATTTGCGGCTGGTAGAGTTTGCTCCAGAGCGTGATCCACCGTTCGCTGGGTGCAGTGTGCTGCTCCTCTGGAGTCAATGTGTAGTCAAGGAATTCATCGGAATATGCGTTATTGATGAAATCGGTATGGTAACACTGGTGAAGTTGAGCCGGATCGGGGTATTTTTTTTGGAGTTCCGGGACTTCATGAATATAATTGACATTGACCCCATTCTTTGATTTTTCACCTCTGTCACTTTTATGGTTCCCATGCTTCTCAACACCCTCGGATTTGGCCTTTCTATTTTTGAGAGAGAATGTGGCAATGTATGAAACCTTATCTCTCTGCACCACCTTGATCTGACGCTTACAGAAATCGTCACTGTCAAGAAGCATCTCCACATTATAAGTACAAGGAATGGAGGCGTTTCCTGCCCGGAGAAAGTGGGAGTGCACAGAATGGGGAACGTATCCTGGCGCTGATTCCATGGCCACCAAAAGCGTCTGTGCAAATGTATGGCCTCCATACGTTCCCCTGGCTCCAGCAATGGGTAATCTGAGGGGGTGGACGCCTTCCCACGTGACGTCGTTGACTTTGCGGACTCTGAAGGCCTCTTCAAAATCTATGACAGTCTTAGTCATTCAATGGTCAATTCGGTGGTTTCAGGTTAAACTTTCACTAATGACTTGATCTCAAATTAACCCAATTCAAGCAAGCTCAATTCAAATCAATTTAGCTCAATTTAAGCACAAAGAAATTAAGGTTCAATTTGACTGAGGTGGAGTAAATTGAATTTTCATGTGTTTACCCCACAATGCGCATGTGAGCTGGCCCCAAACCCGTGCCTCTGGCCATGCGCACATGGGAATCAAGGTATCCTGCAAATAAGCAGCTACCCAACAGAATGGACAAACCAAAGTCTTGGCTTCATATGGACATGACAAGATGATTTGACATCAATGTTCAGAAGTCATGTGATTGAGGTTATGGCACAGATGCTTGAAGCCAATATTCTATTCTTCTGATTTGAGACTCATATATTCATCTGAGCCTCTCGATTCTTAATTCTGCATTATTTTATTCAATCATATGCAATATAGCAAGTCGAATATTCAAATCACAACTCTTCACTAAACCTCATTTTGATTTCATAAGCCTTCATTTTGATGCACTAATCTTCGGCGTGGAATGATGTTTTGCAATGCAATCTCATCTTCCACATCCACATCTCTGACCTTATGAATGATCCCTGAAGACTTGTTTGTTTTTGGATACTTAGGCACAACCAAAGGGCTGGAAGTATGGTTTGCAAATGCCCTCTGTTTCAAAACAAAAGCACTATCTTGCTCGTCTTCCGAAGAATTGTGGCCCAGACTCGAGAGACCGATGAGTTTCCTCTGTGATTCCGTAAGGGGCAAGTCCCAACATTGGTCCTGAGGCTTTAGAAGCTTCAAGAGGTTGACGAAGATCACGGCCACCAAAATCCACTGCAAATGAACCACATGGGAATATGCCTTTTGGATACAGAACGTAGCGTATCCGGCAATGGTTGTGGCCTGCATTCGGGTCCACCATGTGTTTCGGTACACGGTGTTGACATCGTAGTATTTGACGTTGTAAAGCTTTATACAGTAGTCCACTAATAAGAGCGTCAAGTGCAAGGTGAAAAGACGGGCCACGTTGGTCCAGAAATTCTTGAACTGCTTTTCTTTGCTCACTTGTCTTCGAAGCGCCTCTTTCACCACTGGACTTGTCCACTGCCCCGATGCCGTTTTTGCGGAGTAGTCGTTTTCATCATCGTCACTGAGTTCATCAATGTAGTCACTTTTGACCTGTTCTTCCGATATGATGATGGGGTTGCGGCTCGTTTGAGGCAACGGAGGAGGAAGGTAATCCTTCAGGATGGTGGCACCGTTGGAGGATACCGACTTGAAAAATAAGATATCTTCACTGGCTCTTTTTTTGTTTTCCCTGGCAAAAAGGGCATCTCTGGCAGCGATTTCACGGCTGTTTTTCGCCGAAGTCATGCTTGAGTAGCTTGAAAAAGTGTGGAACCCGGAACGTGCCATATTGGCATCGCTTGGGATCTGCATATTATGCACCCGGGCATCGTTGACAAGGTCATTTGGCATTCTCTTTGGAGGACCGGAGATTCCGTCGATGGCGGATTTGATTTCGGCCGAATACGACTCGTTGCCTGTATAGAAGTGTTCGGAGAATGGGGAATCAGGCATTTTGGATTGAAGATAACATGAGCAGGACAATTTTTGTTGTGGTGCGCGCTGTGTACAGGAATACGACATGAAACGTAAACGCCACCCAAACCTTAGTTTCACAATCTTTTATGTAACTTGGTCCAAATCGAAAACTTCCATTTTTTCGTTGCAGAGAGGCAAGATTGTTGGCCGCCCATGTGCACACTGAAACGGTAACCGGCACTTCCTCAAGGAATCAATAATGTGGTGCATTTCCTGTGTAGTGAGATTCTGACCAAATTTCACACTCTGGCGACAGGCACGCAGAGCAATGGCATCAAAAATGTATGCTGGGATACTTCTTATGGAAAGGACCCAATTTGAGGCAGCCTGTATATGTTGGGAAGAATTTTTCTTGTGGGAAAAATGGTGCAACATGTGCTGTTTCAAATGTATAGCAGATGTTTTCTGAAGGTAATGGTTGAGGTGGGTGACAGAAAGGGCATTGGATTGAAAGTGGTAGTCGATTCCAAAAGCAATAAAGTTTGCATGGTATTTTTGAAAGTATCCAACATCTTTTTCAGTCACTGAAAACTCCAATGGGTCATCTAGCGCTATACGCAAGTCAACCGCAGGATTTGCAACCATATCGACAAACTCCTCCAAAAGGACCTCGAGCCTGACTCGTTCATCACATGCATGAGGATCAATTGCTAGTAATTTCAACCCGCTCAGGGCCAAAATGAACAGGCTTTGCACTTGCGATATGATCTTCAACCTAGACTCCTCGATGTCTCGTTCATCAATGGATATGTCGCCCAGGAAGTACTTGGAGCTCTGCTCAACGGAAGGCACAAGTGGAGTTTTTTTCTTTTTCGGCAGCGGATTGGACCTGTAACTCAATATATCCTGCACAGTTTGTAGCACTGTCTCCCAAATACACAGAATATCATCCGTATACAGTTCACTGATGCTGATGAAGTAGGAGACTTGTTTGGCGCCAAGTGAGGTTTTGAATATCGTCCATAACGATGCATTTTGCTTCTGGGAAAGCGCCACGTGTACACCATTTAGGAATACGAGCTGCATTCCTTGATCTGAAACACACATGGCCCCCTCAAATGCAAATCCGGCCAGATCAAGCCCATGGCTAAATGTTTTGGAGTTAAGCCCATCAAAAAATGTAAGAAATAGAGATTGAAGCAGTGAATCTGTGGAACTGAAAATCCACTCTACTTGCTTCTGCTCCATGAACCCCACCCTGACATCAAGTGACGGATTTGCCACCATTTCAATAAACACCATTCTCTTCAAATCCCTCTCCAATTTCCCCTTTGTGAGATTCCTCTTCACATATTTGGAACGGACAGGCATATGGGCAAATAGTCGACTCAAAATCACCATAGTCCCTTTTGAGGGGATTCTGACCTTGAAGAAATCCGTCAATACATCCACTAAAGAGGGGTTGCTTGAACTGAACGCTGCAGCTGCAGGCTCATTATGGTTTGCGGATGCTAGTACAAAATTTGAACATAGGCCAAGAATGGTGCGGGTCGAGGTCCCTTTATACCCCACGGGAAGGAGGGCTGCTTTACAGTCATACCGATTCGGGAGTTCCCCCGAATGCGTTTGCGCTTCTTTAATCCGCTGCATTTGCGCTTCTGTGGAATTCACTTCCCGCTCACTGCAATCGCCGCTGCAATCGCCGCTGTAAGATTCGGACGCTAAA
This sequence comes from Metschnikowia cerradonensis, assembly GCA_002370635.1. Lineage (NCBI taxonomy): Eukaryota > Fungi > Ascomycota > Pichiomycetes > Serinales > Metschnikowiaceae > Metschnikowia > Metschnikowia cerradonensis. Next base: position 64,103 of record NKZD01001547.1, read on the forward strand.
TCTCTCTTGCATTGGGTGCGTTCGACACTTGCAGCCATGGCACTCGGATCTCTTTCCAGATACGAGGGGCCGCAATTCAAAATCCAGCCCGAGGAGTATAAATAGGGAGCCAAATCCCCCATTTTTTTGCTTTCGTTTTCTTCTTTTTCCTGCACAATATACCCACTGCTGTATCTGGTCGGTTTTAGGTGCCCATTATATAATACACAGTCAGCAATCGCCAAAAGCTTATTCCTTTCTATTCCTTTTCCATTATCTTCGATGCATACACTAAGGGAGTTCAAGTCAATTTTGACAGTCACCTTGTTTGCGCCAGCACAAATGCTGTTTTGTATCAAGACCTGGAGAATAGCCGGAATGCCATCAAAATGGGCATGGGAGCGGATTCTCTGGGCAGAAATTTCATCTAATTGGTGGATTCGTTTCATTGCATGGCGGCAAATCTCGGAAATATGGATCTATCTGAGGATAAAGAATAGGTCTAGAAATTTGACGGAGCCTGTGTGAAACTCAGCCAAAATTAATCGGGACTTAGGTTAACAAGAGCTTGTGTTAACCTGAAATTCCAAAATCTGGGCTTATCTATGGAGGATGCTAGAATCTAAGTTACCTGAACATAAGCTTCACTTGAACTGAGCTTATCTAATATCTGAGGTTGTCAGGATCAGTCTAGGATCTTTCCAGGGTCCGAACTTCAGGTTATTCAGCCTCTCTATTCGGGGATGTTTTATTTCAAACTGTATCTATGGGCCTGCCTCGAATTTTACTCGAATTTAAGCTCTCCTGGGATTTGGAAACACTACTCCCCGGCTCGCGGCTATCAACGAGCAAATCTCACTACTGCAGATCCGGTGCTGCAGAAACTTACACGTCCAAATGACCGGCTAACCTGATGAAAACAAATCAAGGAATCTTAACCAACCGGATCCGAATCCAAACTCTCTGAAGATCAATTCAGATTTGGAATTATGGAAACTATAATTTCGCCCGAGGCTCAGCTGAAATACTAATTAGTCTCGGACACTATATGCACTACCAGAATCACTCATCCACACCATAACATTAAACATCAAAACTTTGAAATCGATGAACAGAACATTGATTGAATTTGAGCAGTGAAATAAAACAATCAAATTGAAACTGGACAGATCATATTCAGTCATTGATACTGGAACATTGGGCTACATCACATGACTAAATCACATGAGCGGGAAGACCATCTCCGAAGAGGATCTCAAATCTCTCCGGTCCAAAGTCTCATTGCCGGCTCTATTTCCGGCGCCATAGCCAGGTATGTCTAAGACCAATCAAAGAAACTGAACTGGCGAAAATCTGACATAGTCATATCATCCTTTGTACTAACATTTAGGGCGGTGGCAGCTCCGTTGGACACCATCAAGATCCGATTCCAGCTACTGCTGATGCGTCACGAGCACCTAAAAGGGACTCAAATAGTCATGGATCTTTTGAAAAACGAGGGAGTTAAGGCCCTATGGAAAGGAAATGTGCCTGCAGAACTTCTCTACATTCTCTATGGAGGAACACAATTTACAGCGTACTCGGTGTTGAACAAGAAGTTCTCTCAGATACAGGAAAGCAGTGGCTTTTCCCTCAGTTTACCTACTCATTCCTTCTTGGTAGGGTGTGGTACAGGAGTGGTCAGTACAGTGGTGACATACCCTTTTGACTTGCTAAGGACACAATTGGCTGCCAACGACACCAAAACATTTTTGTCCATGTCAGGCACGTGCAAGCAAGTTTTAAAAGAGCAAGGAATCAACGGTTTCTTTATAGGAATCAGACCCACACTTGTATCCATGCTTGCGAGCTCGGGGGTCTTTTTCTGGTCATATTCCTTGGCACGAACCACATTTGAAAATCTAGAAAAAAAGACAGATTTTCAACTTTGGGGCGTCGAGGCTATGAGTGGCCTTATGGCTGGAGTCACAGCAAAAGCCCTAACTTTTCCAATGGACACTTTGAGGAAGCGAATGCAGGTTTACAAGAATAACAAGGCCACGGAGCTCTTTTTCAGTCATTTGAAAACCTATGGGCCTGCGAGCTTTTACAGGGGCTTCACGATTGGCTTAATAAAAACCGCTCCCACGAGTGCCATTTCCATGGCCGTGTATGAGTACGCAATCACCACTACCAATATTGTTGCTGAGTCTCTCTAAGGGAAGATAAGAAGACAAAGGATGCAAAAAGGTAGAAAAAAGAAGAAAAGGCGGTTCAATGGGTGCACGAAGAGAAGAAGAGAAGAAGAGAAGAAGCAGATCAAAATAATGAAGGATAGAAAATGAAGATATGGGAATAAATGGATATAGGTTGGTATGGAAGCTTTATTTGTTTTTACATTCCTACGGAAATGTATTGGAAGCTCGTTGGAAGCTGCACCATTACAAAATTTCCATGAAGCGAGTACCTAGAACCTAGAACCTAGAACCTAGAACCTAGAACCAAGAATCAATTAAGGCTCTATTCCACGAGCTCTCAAAGAGGATTCCAAAAGCCAAGAGATTCGATTCCGAAAATTGTTCAAAGCTTCTTTTTGAGGAAACCAATCCAAAGAAGCTTCTATTAATAGGGTTGTCTCTTCACAAATACCTCAAGAAGTTCTCTAATTGACAGTCAATTACGCAGAACCTATTCAAAGATATTCAAAACCCGTCCAATAATGTTGGAAGATGAATGTTCAAGATATCATCCAGAAATACGAAATACTACCGACAACTACCAAGTCATTAAGAAGCTATAGAAGCCGAAGAAGCTGAAAAAGCTGAAGAAGCCACTAAGATCTTAAAGGTAGTAATATTTTTCTATTCCAAAAACGATTGCAGAACCATCAAAATATTCCACGCAATTGATTCAGAAAGACTGAAGAATGCGATGTTCTTACAAAAGACGAACTGGTATCCTAAAAAATTGGGCATCAATAGTTCGTCTCTGTCTGTTATTGCTTTTGAAAAAACTACCTACACTCCAATATTTTCCTTCCAAATATTTCACCATTACATTTCCAAAAGGATCACTGCAACATCAACAGAGTACAAGAAGATACTATATCATTACTATTGTCCCACTGGATCACGAGAGGTTTCCACAAGATTATTGAACATGAGGAACCGGTCCATCTCCAGATTTAGTGCATGTTAACATGACTGCATGTAAGAAAAGACCGATGAAACAATGTTGGCCTTTTTTTTATGGAGAATACGGTTAAAAAAAGGCCCATCTAGTTCTTGTTCAACTCGTCTAACCCTCGTCCAAATGAGATTGACGGCGAAATGAAAGGATATATTTAAGAGGCGATGAGGTTGCTCTTATGAGAGACAATCGAAACAACTCAGTTTAAAAACAGGGTGTTCAAGAAATTCCTAGCATGGTTTAGATCACAGATTACTCGAAGACACTAAGAGGTTAATAGAGTACTATGTGATTACGAGATCACTAGAAGATTACTAGATCACTAGAGAATTACCAAGGGATACTAAAAGATCACTACAATACTCGAAGATTTCGGGAGAATTACTGGAAATTGCTTTAGTACTAGAGTACTAGAATTCAGGGTACCAGAAGAGACTAAAAGTTTACAAGAGTACTTGAAGGTACTTAAAGATTACTACAGAACTATGGCATTACTAGAAGTTACTAGAAGTTACTAGAATGCAAGATCCTATGGGGCTACCAGATAATTGAGGATTACCTCCTGAAGTTACAACCAAGGTATACTTTTTATCCACATACTAGAAGAAATCAAGGTGTACCCATGTCATAAGACCATACAAATCTACCATTAGATTCCAAACACTGACCATTTTGAACCCACATTAAGTCAATAAAATGTTTGAATGAGTAATTCATGATATTTTTGGATATTCCTGCATATAAACCACAATCTAGACTTACCAGTTTTACCTTGGTATATCCTAAACAGCTCAGGTGAGAGTATGTGGTTGTTCATGAGCCAGCTCATGAATCCAGGATTTTCGGGAAAAAAAGCTCGTCGTCGTGGATAGAACTCGAACCCTCGCCATTCTCATAGTCATTTTCGTCAGCTGACAAGTCAGCTGAATTCAAATAGCTGGGTTCCAAATATTCGATGGACTTGGTGAACAGATTTGGCAGAATGTACTCCAACTCGGTTTCCAAAATAGGCGAACCTGCTTCTTTAGGCGGCACGTGACCGCTACCGGTTCCGGAATGTAAGTGAAACGACGTTGAATTCGAGAGTAGGTTGTGGATTCTAGAATCCAACGGCGAGGGTCTCTCATCCGTCCTTTCGTCGGCCAAATTGTTGTCCTTTTTCTCTGTGTTTAACTCTTCACGTCTGTCTTTTTTGCCTTTTTGGTCTGCACTGGAATCACGTGCCATCGAAACACGTGCTTCTCGAGCCCCATATCCCTTACGAAATTCCTCTGGCCCTTCGAAACCCTTGAAATCCACTCTTTGATCTCCATCAACTCCTTTTTGACTCAAATTCTCTCGTGTGGGACCTTTATCCAACTGGTCCTGTATATAAGACGGGAGTGTCTGGCCCACCAACGAGCTTCTTTTCTGCCGCAACATCCTGGTTTCATTTTCAAGGGGCGCTGAAATTGCATGGGGAAGCGGAGATTCTGTTTTGGAAGAATTTCTGGCTCGTGCCAGGAGAGATTTGAAACTGAACCTGCGTCTCGACTTCTGCGTTCTGATTGGCTGGTAATTTCCATCCATATTGGTGACCTTGGTCACGATAGAAACATCGGAGATGGATGTCTGTGGAGGTCTGCTTAGGGGCTCCAAATGAGTCAACTTGTTCAACTTGCCAGTCTCCACGTGGCCCAATTGACTATTCAATGAGTTCCCTGCCAATTGATTATTTAATTGACTATTTCCTAAATTGGTGAATTGACTATTTGGACGTTTTGATGGGTCTGGAATATCCAGGTTTTCAGCGTTACCTTTTTGAACTTGGGGGTCAATAGGTCCCTGGCCTTTTGTGGGGTCCTCGAAATCTTTAAGGTTCAAACTAAGAATAAGGTCGTTAACATCTTGAAAGAGATCACCCTGGGCTTCTGTGCAGGACTCAACAATGTTTTTAAATGTCGGGTATTCTTCAAGCCACGAATTGGCCCGGATGAACGGCTGTAGAACTGTGAGGTCCGTCATGAAGGTGGTGTTATCATGGGAGGAACAGGTGAATGCGGGTCCGGTCACGTGAACCTTCTGATGTCGTTGTTCTTCCAGAAAGCTCTACATTATGCAGGGTTTATTAATCAGGTATTGTAACCAAGTCAAATTAACGCATCTGAAGTAAGGTTAGTTGGACTTTTTTTTTCTTTTTTCGAAAACTTCTTCTGAAACAAGTTTTACTATATATCCGGCATATAAGCTCATGCACTATAAGCAAACTTACCTTTTCAAGTATCAGGTCTTATATTTCTCCTTGCAACAACTGTAACAATGTCAGGGTATTTGCAGTTGCAAGGAGGGTTGATAGGAGGATTTATGGGAAGGTGGCTAACGAAATGCATGAATAAGACCGGCATATAAAGCCCTGGAGGAGGGTCAGGTAAGTACGGTAGTAATGAGACACAATAACTAGAAATAATGACCTAGTGAATATAAGCATTCAGACATATACGGTCCAATTTTTCTACTTAATGAAACGGGGTTTGATTATTAGATGCAATACACAGGATCAGATACCCAGAAGCTCCAGTATTTGTTTGTCTCCAGAGTCTCTTTGTCTCCAGTATAAGTGTAATGGTGAATTTATTTCATTGACGAAAAACCTTAACATCTAGATTATTTCAAGGAAATTTGAGACTGCTCTTGTCATACATCTGGCGTAGACTCTTGAACTTGTATATTGTTTTCTTATTGAACAGTATCACGTGACCGTGATTTTTACACACTAGACTCCATACACTCTAAATATTTTACATTATCGTTCTGAGTTCCGTCATTTATAATTTGTGAGTAAAAGCCACTGGTCCGTCAGAGAAAGGGATTTTTTTTGCTTTTTTTGGCCTTATTTAACCTACTTTGTTAGTGTCCTGCATATAAACCGTGATCCCAAATCAGTACAGTATTCATGACGGCTCTACTACACTAAGTATTACTTCTAAATACTACTCTTCACTATTACAAAATTAATCGGTATATACACTATTTCAATAACTACCATAGATTACCGTGAATTTCGTAGATACCGTAAAATAACGTAAACAACGTAGATAACGTAGACACTAGAGCCTATTTGTATTATTTTTTCTTACTTTTTTTTTACCATAATGATTCTAGCGTATTCTTCTAGACACTACATGCAGGGAACTACTATTGAAGTTCTTTCAGCCTACGCCATCTGATTCTAACAGTGTCATTCAAAGACCAATCCAGACCATTTGTCAGTACTGATTGGTGCGACAACCAAGAAAATCACCGCTATTGTTCTGAAGAGTACAGTGTTTTTCAAAAGTATTCAAACCAGCGCAACAAAATGTTTCGTACCCCTTCACACAGTCTTTCAAACCAAATGGACAAGTTGTTGTATACAGGAGAACAAGGAAACCAGTTCAGTTCCATCCGTTTTTCACCCTTGATTGGTAATGCAAGACTTCTGTCCCAAATGTAGTACCATAAGAGGCAATCGTCCAGATTTAAGGGTTGATTTCAGAATATTGAATTCGAATAAAAGTTGGTTTGAACCATTCTGTCTTCTTGGTTTGAATAGTTTTGTGGCGCTGGTTTGAATAATTTTGAAAAACACTGTATTTGGATCTTACTTTTTCTCTTCAAAACACTAAAAAAACCACTCAGTTTCCTCTTTCCATTTAATATTTCAACAGAATTTCATCAGGATATCAGGAATAATTCTAACTGGAAAACTAAGTTGTGGGGATTTGTGGGGGGTAATACCTGTATGCTGGCCACGGGTGTTTCATGTGCGTGCAGGATTGCGTATCCCCAGAGTATATAACAGCGAGTTCCCCCTGACTGATATGAGTGCTCGAGTATTTTGGTTTTTATATTTTAGGCTCGTACTGTTAGAATGCAGGATTTGGACCAATTCACTTAAGTCCTTATTGGGATAATTCTTATTGGGATAATCCTTATTGGCATAGACATTATTGCATAGTCCTTATTGAGACAGTCCTTATTGAGACAGTCCTTATTGAGACAGTCCTTATTGAGACAGTCCTTATTGAGACAACCCTTATTCGGATAGTCCTTACTGGGATGAAAATCTAGAAGGCTGGTTGGGTCTGATTCTGGAAGACACATTATGTTTCAAATGTTCTGTCGAACCATCTGGATAAAGAGGATTTGAGTCTCTACAGATATACTGTTTTTCACACTGCTTTTCACACTGTTTTCACTAAAAAAGCTTGACGAGGACGAATCATCAATGGGCTTTTGGGCTTTGCATAACCTTATCGAGTCCTTTTCATTATCACAGTACTCGGTTTGTCATTGCTTATACAGCGACAGATAATATTGTCGACTTCCAAATAAGTGCTGTCGATTCTTGTGGGTAAGCTCTAATACGTCGGGTAAATATACCTCTTTAGACACCCAATCTTCTTAAATTATGGGATCAAACATTATCTCTTTTTCTTGAGAAAGTCCAGAAGGCATTACAGTTTAGATACTCAGGCATTTGTTCCAGCCACCCCTGATTTACTCACTACTGACTTTACAGGCTCTAGTTCTTCTAGTTCTTCTGGTTACCTGGTTACCTTGTTATCTGTTTCATGTGGTGAACTAGTTCCTCTGGTGATTTAGTTCCTCTGCTTATTTTTCTTCTGGTGATTTAGCTAGTGATTTAGCTCCTCTGGTGATTTAGTTCCTATGGTTTTCTTGTTATCTAGGAAGAGTGATTCACAGTCCCTCCAGCTCTTCTCGTCCTAATTTGCGAGTGGTTCTACTACTACAATTCCATCTTTATTAAACTCTTGAATTATTGTCTAGGTATAAGGCGATATCAAACCATCGAGTTAGCTCCTCGTTGAAGATCATTCACCCGAGGGTTGATCTTGGGGTGCGCCTGCACACCCATGCTGGGAGTATCAATAAGAGTCTCAGTCAGCTGCTCCACGTTGTCGTGGCCGGTATACAAGTTGGGCTCCATGCGTTGGAGGAAAGGGTCGATATAGTCCAAAGGAGTATCGATAAAAAGATCGTCAATATGGATTTGCGTGAAGTCGTTGATTTGCGTGAATTCAGTGAATTCATTAATTTGCATCTCAAGGTCATCCTGCAGACTCCCTGGATCCTGATCGCTTATTTCCGGTTCATTTTCATCATCGTTGACAGTCTCCAAAAGTGGCTCGCAGGGCCCACAGAGTTGGATGCTCTTGCAGCGGACTTTTCTCTTGCACACCCTCTCGATGCAGGTTTTGAAGGTGCCTTTTTTCTCGATGCAGATAATGTAGCCGTGGGCTTCTTGGGGCTGGCGATTAGGTCTGGCCACCGAGTTGAAGTGCTCGAAAATGGCTTTCCAGAGCGTCTTGATATGCGCGAGGAGCCCGTGTTGCGCATTGGTCCCGATGGTGGCAGCAAAATCCCCAAATCCGGAGACTTCACTTCCACTATAGATCTCAATGAACCCGGCGAATTCTTCACTTCCAAGGTCAAGCGTTGACGCGGGGTACAGAGAAAACGACGGAGACGATTCCGTCTCATACTCGTGTGCAAGGCAATGAGTCATTAAATCAAAAAAAAAAGTCAGTGGGTTTCAATAAACCCGACTGTTTGATTGGGTCTGAATGTTTCTGGTGAGTGTTGATGAAACAATCTGGAGGCCAAGATCAGTTCGATGTCAAGGTCCTATGGTCTATTGAGTAGATCACAATGTCTAAGGACTGATGATTAAGGAGTCGCTAATGAAATGGTAGCGAGTTAGCTTTAGTCTGATCAAAAAGTCTAAATTCGGGACTGCTTTGGTGACTTATCTTGTGACTGTTGAGTGGTTCTAGAATTGAGGTTATCCAGAGTTTCTGTTTTATTGTCAATCAGTCAAGAGTCAATATTCAAGCCAAATCGGGAATCTCAATTTCAATCTTCAATTTCAAATCGGAATTCCAAGCTGGATGTTCAAGTTCCAGTGTTTTTATCTCAAAGTCTAGTCCAATTGGATAGTCTCTTGGTTTAGTGGTTCAGGTTTTGGCCTGAGTAGTGGATCAAGGTGAGTTTTTGGAAACAGGTTTAGATCACTCAATTGTCGTGTGACAATCTCAAATACCAAAGAGTCAGAGCTGAGTCTTAGTGGAGTCCAATCGATTTCAGTCGATTGCAGTCGAGTTTAGTGGAGTGTTTGAGTAAGCCTTTGAGTCTTAGTGGTGCCCAGTGGTCGAGCAGTAGGTTCGCACCTCAAGTATTAGCAGTTCAAAGTGGGCAAAAAAAAGATCCAAAGTCTGTTAAAGAGGTTCGGGTCACGAGTACGAAGGAGTATCAAAGTTGCTGGGCACAATTCCACTGTGTCATGTTGATATGCCACAGACCCACGTCTTTTTGCTCTGCTGGCGAGCGCTCCGGCAGAGGTAATTTACAGAGCTTATGCATGCGCAGAATAGACGCATGAGACAATTAGAGTGATCAGTTAATGGCTTAATTGGGTAATTAAGTCAAATCTAACCCAAAAGATGCTGAATTTGGATTCATTCCAGACCCATTCCGGATTCATTTCGGACCCATTCCGGGAATTGCCAACTTAAGCTCCGGAAATAGCTCAATTCGGTAACTACCAAATATACTTTGGTATAGAATAGCTTTTTAGTGTATTGTGGAAGTGGAGAGGGAACTTGGAGTCTGTATACTCTACTCTACGGTACTCTAAACTTGCATGCTTCAGAATACATACTCCACAGTATATGTTCAAATGTTATCCCAACGGACCCAAAAGGACTCGAGAATAACACAAGCGAAAGAGGCAATGAAATGTATGATGATACGGAATACCGATCTATAATTGGTGACCTACTCTTTGCCGCAAGCACAATCCGTTTCGATATCAATTTCATTGTGCTGAAGCTCTCCAGATATCTAACAGCTCCTTTGAACAAACAATTGGCAGCTGCCAAGAGGGTAATCTGCTATCTTAGAGGTACGGCAACTTATGGACTTATCTATGAGTCCATGACAGATAGAGAATTGCATATTCGGATGCAAGCTTTGCTTCGGAACCTGATGAAGGATATCGATCGGTTACAGGTTACATGATAATGTTTGGCGGATCGCCAGTACTGTGGAAATCCAAACTTCAGAAAATAATCGCTGTCTCTACTCTTAATGCAGAATTGATTGCACTATTCACAACAATGATTGAATCATTTTGGGTCAAGATCTGTCTGGGTGCCTCCAAGAGCCAGACCCATCAATATTTCAATGGATACTGAAAAGTCTACATCTTCCTCTTCTCTTGAATTAAACACTCCCGAAGTGTTTATATATTTTGACAAGACTATGAGGAAAGTGTTCTTCAGTCACTTTCTTTCAGTCACTTTGTTTCAGTAACTGTCCTTCAGTCGCTATCCTTCAGTCACTGTCCTTCAGTCACTGTCCTTCAGTCACTGTCCTTCAGTCACTGTCCTTCAGTCACTGTCCACTGGATATTACACCATGGTTAATCTATGGTCCACCTGGTGCCGCAACTATGGTTGCGGAACATGTGTTGTCTATTCTACAGCCAATTTTGAGCTTTTGTGGATAGCCCGGGGTTTGTCTCATGTAAATGGTCTTTTCAATTTTGCCATTAAGAAAGGCAATTTTCACTTCCATCAGATGTATAATTATCTTATAGTGAGTAGCAAGTGCAACGAGAATCCGTAAGCTCGCATAGGAGATTACTGGTGCGAATGTCTTTTGATAGTCAATACCTTCAACTTGAGTATAGCCTTTGGCGACTAATCTTGCCATGTATTTGCCATGATCCTTCTTTGTGAAAACCTCTACCGTACTCTACTTGTTAGATCCACCATAGGCGGGCCCTGTCTATGAAGGTATTATGAAGCCTCTCAGTCCGATTGTTACAATGGTGATACGGCGTTTGGCCATCTATGCACGAAGTGCTCCGATGGCTCCTTTCGAATATTCCAGAAGCAATACTTCCATTGTTCTGGTAGAGAGTTTTTCGGTAACACGTTTCTCTCAAAAGTATATAAGCCACCTCGGTTCCTCTCTTTGAGGAACCATCAACGAATATAAGAAGTTAGGCATAGATGTATTAAAGAACATAACAACCATCGTTGTATGAAGTACTATGATGGCTTTTCCAAATATTCTGAAACAATCCTTACTATTGTTTTGGTGGAGAGTTTTTTCAATGCCACGTTTCTCTCAAAGTTATTTAAGCCGCTTCGGTCCCTCTCTTTGAGGAACCATCAATGAATACAAGATTAGGCAAACATACGTTATAAGGAACATAACAGTACTGTACTCTACTGTACTCTACTGTACTCTACTATACTCTACTGTACTCTACTATACTCGACTATACTCTACTATACTCTACCGTACTCTACCGTACTCTACCGTACTCTACCGTACTCTACTATAACATTCTTGTATACTCTACTCAATGTGCTCTAAACTGCATGCTTTATAATACATATTCCACAGTATATGCTCCACAGAATGTACCCTAACGATAGTGGCCTATACTAAAAACTCTCTACTTCAGTATTACTACTACTCCACTCTACTGCAGCCCACTCTACTGCAGCCCACTCTACTGTAGCCATAATACTGTACTCTACTACTTTGAAAGCTGCTGCTCATCTTTCTTTCATCTTAATACATCTTTAAACTGTTTCTGTTACACCCCCGATTGTTGAGCCCTGTACTGGTGGACCAGAGGTTGAGCGACCCCTTTGGCCCTCATTACGACCTCTATTCTCCTATGCCCGACTAGTCTATATAAGGTGCTACGGTTCCTCTAAGAGGAATCATCAACCAAAAAACATAGTAAACAGAGTTCCTGACGTAACCGGAATCTAACAATATTGAGAATACGAATATTCAGAGGTTTTTTTTTCTCTTTTTTCTTTTTTTGTATTAGAGAAAGGTGACTATATAATTTGAGTCCATTAGTTTATAATAACTATCGAGATTGATATAGGGAGCAATAAATCAAGATATTTTTATAATGTTAAAATAGCATTTCCGTTTATCTATAGGAGTTTCAATCAGTTTATTAGGAGGTTACTATTACTGATGATCATTTGTTTGGTTTGCACTATAATAAAGTGAGCCTAAATACATTTCGACAATTGGTTTCACTTTATAGTCAGTTTGGTATCACTTTATAGTCAGTTTGGTATCACTTTATAGTCAGTTTGGTATCACTTTATAGTCAGTTTGGTTTCACTTTATAGTCAGTTTATAGTATCACTTGGAAGTATCACTTGGGAGTATCACCTTAAAGTATCACCTTGTAGTAGGAATATCACTTTGGAGTATCAACTTGGAGTAGGAGTAGGAATATCACCTTGTAGTAGGAATAGGAGTATCACTTAGGAGCACCTTGGGCTATCACTTTAGGGTATCACTTGCCGTTGTCAGTTCGCAGTTTCATTACGTTGTATCTTTTCTCACAATCTGAGTTCGCAGTACCACTTCAATATCATTCAATCCGCAATTCGCAATTCGCAATTCGCAGTAAGTAGTATTTATTCTTTCTGACCTTTTGAGCATTCGCAATTTTTCTACACTGGACCAATTTTCGCAGTATCAACAGTTTATTATATTTGATTTAGTACTTACTGAGTCCCTCACTAATAAAATACCTCACTACTACACAATCAAAAACAGTAATCAATACACAATATAGTAATACATCAAAATTAAAATATTACTATATCAATACAAAATACAGTAATAGAGTATAAAGTAATAGAGTATACAGTAATAGAGTATAGTAATAGAGTATAGTAATAGAGTATACAGTAACTGTTAGTTCCACTATAGGTAGGACACTACGTAAAAAGGCATTATGAAGCCTCCCAGTCCGATTATTACAATGGTCATTGCAAACGCCGTATCACGGCCAACGGCCATCGTTGTATGAAGTACTATGATGGCTTTTTCAAATATTCTGGAACAATCCTTACTATTGTTCTGGTGGAGAGTTTTTCGATGCCACGTTTCTCTCAAAGTTATATAAGCCACTCCGGTTTCTCTCTTTGAGGATCCATTAACGAGCATAGTTTTAGTTAGACATAAATGTATTAAAGATCATAACAATACCAATCCAATACCTATACCAATATACAATACGGTACTACACAATATGGTACTACACAATACGTTATTACACAATACGGTATTACACAATACGGTATTACACAATACGTTATTACACAATAAGCTAATACCAATAGCAATAGCAATATCAATAATTACTTTCTACAATACAGAATAGTGTGGAAAGTGTTGGGTTTAGAGTTAGCACACTCATAAAAGCCTGTAGCTATTCATTAATCTTATCACTCTAGCATCACACGTAATATTATTTAAAAAAGTAGTGTTTTCAGTAATATTTTTAGTAGTGTTTTCAGTAATATTTTTAGTAGTATTTTTAGTAATATTTTTAGTAATATTTTTAATAGTATTTTTAAGAGTATTTTTATAAGTATTTTTAAGAGTATTTTTAAGAGTATTTTTAATAGTACTTTTAGAAATATTTTCACTAGTTTTTTAACAAACTTTTCTAGATCTAAATTATTACTGTTCACCAAACTTGAAGTGGTGGGTGTACTTTTCGTATACATAGAAGTCTAGTTTTTTTAGGTATGGTGTACTGATGTGCGCCCGTGCGCGGAGTGTCCATTTTTCAAGTCGCCTCTCAAGTTTCTCTCCAGCTTCATACCACCCCAAATGTCGGAGATTGTGCACAATCCCGCCATTAAAGCGGCGCAGCTCTTGTCCCCAAAGCCATTGCCGGCCCGTTTATACGTGTGGCCCTTTGGAATCATTTACCCCGCGTTTCTCCAGGTTTACTTTAACCACTATGATAAGTACATTGGGGGCTCCGAATGGACCTCCGTGTACATCATGGCGCTCGTTTCGGTGCACTTGTTGGTGATGTTGATTCCACAATGGAACATTGACATTAAGGCACAAATGGACTATGTACCTGTGTCCACGATTGAGGAGGCTTCGCATGTGAAGATCACTCCGGCTCCCAACTCGGGCGTGGGCGAGATTTGCCTGATCCAGAGGGAGATTTTTGCCAATTCAGAGAAACAGGTGTCGTTCTCTTACCAAAAGAGACGTCATTTGCTTGTGGAATCTACGAATAAGTTTTCTCCTCCAGAGTTTACGATTGACCAATTGCCCAAATTGGGTTATTTCCAGAACCACCGTGGTTTGTCCGGAGACTTGTCCAAGATGGTACGTAATTACGGCTTGAACCGTTTTGATATCCCAATTCCATCGTTTTTTGACTTGTTCAAAGAACATGCCGTGGCTCCATTCTTCGTGTTTCAGCTTTTCTGTGTGGCCTTATGGTTTTTGGATGAACAGTGGTACTACTCGCTTTTCTCCGTGTTCATGTTGGTTTCCTTTGAAATGACCACGGTTTTCCAGCGGAAAACTACCATGACCGAGTTCCAAAGTATGGGCATCAAGCCTTTTGATATCTACGTGTTCAGAGATGGAAAATGGCTGCAGATGCAGACCGATAGCTTGTTGCCTGGAGACATTGTTTCTGTAACCATAACACACGATGAAAGTGCTATTCCTTGTGACTTGTTGCTCTTGGACGGAACTGCCATTATGAACGAGGCCATGTTGTCGGGTGAATCCACTCCGTTGTTGAAGGAGTCCATCAAATTGAGACCTGCTGACGAGTTTTTGCTGCCTGAGGGCTTGGACAAGAACTCCTTGTTGTACGGAGGTACTATGGCCTTGCAGGTGACTGCTCCCATCAACTCCAACCTTCCTGCTGCTCCTGACAATGGTGCTTTGGCATACGTGTGCAAAACCGGGTTTGAAACTGCCCAGGGCTCGTTGGTCCGGATGATGATTTTCTCCAGTGAAAGAGTTTCCGTGGGAAACAAGGAAGCTTTCTACTTCATTTTGTTTTTGTTGGTGTTTGCCATTGCTGCTTCTTGGTACGTTTGGGTGGAGGGCACAAGAATGGGCCGGATCCAATCTAAGTTGATTTTGGACTGTATTCTTGTCATCACATCTGTGGTGCCTCCAGAATTGCCCATGGAATTGACCTTGGCCGTGAACTCGTCGTTGTCGGCTTTGCAGAAGTACTTTATCTACTGTACCGAGCCATTCCGCATTCCATTGGCCGGAAGAATCGATGTTTGTTGCTTCGACAAGACTGGGACTTTGACTGCAGAGGACTTGGTGTTCGAGGGCTTAGCTGGCTTGAAGGAAGGCCTTATCTCGTGTGACGATGCTCCTGTGTCCACATCCCATGTTTTGGGTTCTGCTCATGCTTTGGTGAAATTGGATGATGGAGATGTTGTTGGTGATCCAATGGAGCAGGCCACTTTGAAGGCTGCTCAATGGACTGTGGGTTTTAAGGATGTGGTGGAGAGAAAATCCGGCGAAAAGACTGAGAAAATCAAGGTGTTGCGCCGGTTCCAGTTCTCCTCCAGTTTGAAGAGATCCTCGGCCATCACGTCGATTTCGTCTGTGCCCAATAAGAACTTTGTTGCTGTCAAGGGTGCTCCAGAAACCATCCGTTCTATGTTGGTGGATGCACCTGAAAACTACGAGGAATGCTTTAAGTCCTACACTAGAGCAGGATCGCGTGTTTTGGCTTTGGCCTACAAGCACTTAGAAACGAATGTCAACGTGACCAAAATCGACCGGAAAAACGTCGAGAGCAAATTACATTTTGCCGGTTTCATAGTGTTCCACTGTCCTCTTAAGAATGATGCTATCGAAACCATCCAGATGTTGAACGAGTCTTCTCACCGTTGTGTGATGATTACCGGAGATAACCCATTGACTGCGTGTCACGTGGCCGGTGAAGTGGCCATCACCACCAAAGAAGTGCTTATTTTGGATGCTCCCGAAGAGCACCACGAAGTGGATGAGGAGCACAACTTGGTGTGGCGCAACGTGAAGGAGACTACAGTGATTCCATTCAAGACAAAGGATTCACTTGACTTCGACTTGTTCAAGAAATACGATATTTGTGTGACTGGATACGCCTTGGCTAACTTGACTGAACATCCACAGGTCATGGAATTGTTGAAACATGCATGGATTTATGCCAGAGTGTCTCCTGCACAGAAGGAGTTCATTTTGACCTCGCTTAAGGATATGGGCTACAATACGCTTATGTGTGGAGACGGAACCAATGATGTTGGAGCCTTGAAACAAGCACACATTGGAGTGGCTCTTTTGAACGGTACCGAAGAAGGTATGAAGAAAATCGCCGAAAACAGAAAGATTGAGACCATGAAGACTGTTTACCACAAGCAAGCTCAACTCTTGGCCAACTGGCAAAGACCTCCCCCTCCTGTGCCTGCTCTCATTGCTCACTGTTACCCACCAGGCCCTTACAACCCCCACTACTTGGCAACCATGGAGAAACGGGGTGTGGAAATCACTCCTGAGATGAAACAGAGCGTGGAGCTTGCCATGAAGAAAGAAACTCTCCCCATTGAGTTCGTCAAGGATGAATCTGGAAAGGTCAATGCTTCTTCTATTGCCGATGGATTCTTGAGCTCTTTGAACGATGCTGAAGGTGAAGATGAGGTGCCCACTTTGAAATTGGGAGATGCTTCCGTGGCTGCCCCATTCACGTCCAAGTTGGCCAACGTTTCGGCAGTCACTAATATCATTCGCCAGGGCCGTTGTGCTTTGGTGTCGACAATCCAGATGTACAAGATCTTGGCCTTGAACTGCTTGATCTCTGCATACTCGTTGTCGGTGTTGTACTTGGCCGGAATCAAGTTTGGCGATGGTCAGTCTACGGTGTCTGGAATTTTGCTCTCAGTGTGTTTCTTCTCCATTTCTCGGGGTAAGCCTCTCAACAAGTTGAGCAAGGAAAGACCTCAGGATGGAATTTTCAACAAGTACATCA
Source organism: Metschnikowia cerradonensis (assembly GCA_002370635.1). Lineage (NCBI taxonomy): Eukaryota > Fungi > Ascomycota > Pichiomycetes > Serinales > Metschnikowiaceae > Metschnikowia > Metschnikowia cerradonensis. The sequence continues at coordinate 81,141 of NKZD01001547.1, forward strand.
TGGGTTCGATTTTGGGCCAGTTTGCCGTGCACATCATCACATTGGTGTACATCACCAGGGAGATTTACCTTTTGGAGCCCAGAGAGGCACAGGTGGACTTGGAGAAGACGTTCTCGCCTTCGTTATTGAACACCGGAATGTTCTTGCTCCAGTTGGCCCAGCAGGTGTCGACTTTTGCCGTGAACTACATTGGCTTGCCATTTAAGGAGGGTATCAGAGACAACAAGGGAATGTACTATGGACTTCTTGGAGTGGCCGGTTTGGCACTCATTGGATCGACGGAGTTCATGCCCGAGTTGAATGAGGCCATGCAGTTTGTGCCTATGGACACGGTGTTCAAGACCAAGTTGACCAGCTGTATAGTGATTGACTTGGGTGCTACGTGGTTGATCGAGGTGGTGTTGAAGTACTTTTTCATGAACTCGGGCGCTGCTGACATTGCCCAGAGATAATTGTTAGCTGGAAAATGCCAGCAAAGATGTTAGGCGAAAGATGAAGTTGTTATCATTGAAAGATTTCAGAATCAAAGATTGTCAGATGGAGACAGTCACTGTCTTTCAGTCTTTACATTACCAAATTCTTTAGATTGAGTTAGAGTCTAATAAGATTAATAAGAGTTAAATAGAAGCTTTGGGCCCTGATTTTTCCAAATGAGCTAAGTCCTGGTCTCGATCTAATGTTTGAACTTTGAGTGCTTTAATTTCTCCTGCATATAGGATAGTCACTTTGCTCGGTAGAGTGTCTGATATAGAAGCAAGAATATCAGTAGCTTCGTTTTCGCTTATGGAACCCAAGGTGGAGTCTTTGATCATCGACACAACCTTGGGAAATGGCAACGTTTTTTCCTTTTGGTTACGGCCCAATTCATAGAGAATTTCGTAGACCGCTGCAAGCTTGCCGTGGATATATGCAGTATAGGCGACTTCAGGCGATTGAACGTTCTTTTTCGCTTTTTCTTTGAGTTTAATTCGCTCGAGAAGCGAAAGCCCCGATGTGTTTTTATCGCTCTTGAGTGCAAACAGCCGCGTAGTCTTGGTAAGAGAAGCTCGGGCTTTGGTGACTCTGTCACGTGCAGCATCACGTGATGGAGAGTCATGTGGTTTTCGATCCCGTGATACACCAGCAGCCACCAAGGTCCGGAGATCTACGGGGTCCACTCCATTTTTTTCCACTTTATCTGCTCGAAGCTTGGTTTTGAATGCAACCTTGCGCTGTTCCAAACATCCACTCAAGGTTTTGGCCGTAAGACCAGCTGGAGGCCCGATGCAGTACGCGTCACGTGGCGCCAGGTATGTTACGGTCCACACAGAGCCATCCACGGCCAAAATTTTCTCCACAGCATCCTTTTCGATTCTTCTCTTCGATAGACTTGTGGCACTTGCACATAGTTCATGCACTGCAGGATCAGTGGTATTTGTTAGGTAATGAAGCGATAAAGAAGTATCTAGCGCACCAAAAAGCACCCCAAGATCCATTAAATTCGGCATTTTAGTTTTGTGGGGAGGGGGGGTGTGTGGAATATAGGATGTACAGGTTTTGTATCACGTGGTAGAGATCACTATTAGGTATCTGTAACTGTAACTCTAAGTATATGTATCTATTTCTGGTATTAATATGTTAGGTTGATTTAAGTTATGGCAACGCGATGTGCAAGTCACGTGCAAGTTCACGTGGCATATATAAAAAATATAAATCCTGCTTGTGAGGATTTTGTTACGAGTTATTGAGGAGTAAAATTGACCTTATTTGACTGATTCCAGTTATTTTATGGTGGTTCTCCCCGGGAACTGCGGTATTTAGTTTGGGTATCTACGTATTTTAGGAGGTAGATTAGACAACACATGTTCCGCAACCATAGTTGCGGCACCAGGTGGACCATAGATTAACCATGGTGTGATGTCCAGTGGACAGTGACTGAAGGACAGTGACTGAAGGCCACTTGGAGGAATCTTGGTATACCCCAGATAGATGATATTTGATTCTGTTACTTAAAAGATTGAACGATGGATATGGTCCAGACTCCCTTATATATGTGGGAGCTCTACCTTCACGGCATCAAGCGGTTGTAGTAACCACAGGTGCATATGGAGAGCAAGTGCATATGAAGAACAGGTGCTTGTTACCGTGCTATCCCTGCAAGCCATTGGGGATACTGTGAGTACGTTCACCTTGTTACCGTTCTTCAACATAGGAAAAGAGTGCATATAGTGACCATATAGTGATTATGAGGAAGATGAAAGAGACATTCATGGATTTTACAAGTTGATGGGAAAATTGCAGTAGATTAATTGTGGTTTCAAATTTATTTCAAATTTGTTTCAAATTACGCACCTGGCATAATTTGTATGGTCTTTGTATGAAAGGGCTGTGAAGAAATCAGTCCAAGTCCTTAGTAAACATCAGTACCTCTACATTAATTAATATTGGTATGTATGGTGTCGGGAGACATCTTGGCATGTCCTCCTTTAGTTGATATATTTTTCTGGACTCTTATAAAATAACGGGTGCTTGTCCTTTTATATCGGGGTAAGCCTTCACACAACCACAATCAGTCACGTGACTGGGGCATACTCCGCACACCAAGACTCACCAAAGAAAACTACCTCTGACACGACACTGTACTATAATTTTATAGTGTGGCACTTAACCCAATTCGACATTTTATTGACACTGTTAGATCACAGGTTTCACTACTTATACCATATACTCTAGATACATGTATACAGTACAACCAATAGTCACCAATTGTGCTGACCAGGGCGGCCAGCATGTCACGTGATAACTTAAGGCAACTTTTTTTGACATCCACCACTTTAACTTATCTGTTGTGCTCAGTACTCAGTGATGCTCAGTACTCAATGGTGCTTGTATATAAAACATACGTGGATAAAAGTATCAATCCCGAAGTTAAAGCAATAGTTAGGATGACTAGTACAATGGGGACTTTACCAAGTGATTTAGAAAGAATGTCTTCACCTTGCTTAAAAGAACTCTTGACTAATAAACAAATATTGCTTCCTTAATACGATAATATAGTATTGAAAGCATTACATTCAACAGGTTATGATTGACTTGAAATTTCGAACTTAGTCTATATTATTATTTAATATGACTGCAAAAAAGGAGATTTCAGTACCACACAGTGTTGTCACATTTTTTTTCCTTTTTTTTTCTCCATTCTGTGAACGATTGTTTATGCTCGAGATTCATCATTGGTACTTTATTCTTGGATTTTTCTAGTCTATTAAAGTAACGAAGCTTGCTGGTGTTGGCTTCTTAAGGTGAATCTGGTGCTTGCACAGACCGTTCCGGTATTTAGACAGGATAACGTCTGAAATTTCAAAATACCTAATGAAGCTGTTATTAAATGCATTTGGTACTGCTAGGACCTTTTGCTATGACTTCGTTGTTGATGTTGGAATGGTCAGGCAGGGTAAGCTTATCTTTGGGAGGTGAACACTCATAGTGTCTAACAAGTGCACCAAAATCTGGAAGGATAAATATTCTGAATTTTTCGTAGTCTTCGTTCCTTTATTTAGTGTGACGCTATAAGCAAAAAGAGTGTTATAGATCAGGGAGGCTAGTTGGATGGAGCAGAGACTTTCTTATAGTACTAACTATCGGCTAAATACTCAAGTAGCAAGTTTGAGTATGAGTAGTAACTACTAAATGAGGTTTAAATATGAACTAGAAACTGAATCTCAGCTATAACAGTGAATGCTTCAATATTTATCTAGGTCTGACCAAAAGACACCCAAAAGAAGTAGTGGAGTGGAGGGTGAATAGATTGGACTACGCATAATTCAGTAGACTCTATAACCTAGAGCATTAAAAAGCATTAGATGAAGCAGTAGATTTTTTCAATTGAAAGACTTACTGCTGATAGATTATGATATCACATTCGCGTGTGTGCTTGGTCTGCCCGGTCCACCCGGTCTGTGAGACTCCCCTGCTTACCAAGTACTAGAGTATTTATCATCTTAAACAAGCTGGTTTTTTGTTTTTTGATAAACCAGTATTTGACGTATAGTGGAAGAATGCAGTGTGTGACAAGTGTAGTGTAGTATAGTAGAACTAAAGCAGAAAGTGAGAAGTATAGGAGAGCAGTAAGCGGAATGCATGAGCTTGATCTAAGAGTTGCATGAGTTTGACCTAAGAGTTTAGTCACAATTATGAATTGGTTCTGAAAAAATTAGGATGAAATAAAATTAAGCATAGTTCCGGCGCAATACAGCGTGCAACTTCTCAAAGGGCCTGAATTATTATCTCCATATCCAAAGCAGCTTTGTTATTCTTGACAGTACTTCATCACTCATAGATGGTATTCAATCTTCTCGCTATTGTACTTATGGAAATATTCTTCCTTTTCTATGTTATTGAGGTATTTAGAAAGAAGAAGCGTTTTTTTTCTTTTTTTTCTTTTTTTTCTTTTTTTTGTTTTTTTTTTGATTTAATTTTCGATGGAATGTTTGCTTCTGTCTTTCCAACATACCACATCATGTGACACACCCATAAGTCTCAAACATTTAACCATGATTAGAATTCGTTTATTTATTTTTTTTCTTCTATAATGTGTGTTTTTTTTTTCTTTCTTTTTTTTCTTTCTTTTTTTTCTTTCTTTTTTTTCTTCGTCTTTAGAAAAGAAGTCAGTCATTAGTCAGTTTCCCTTCATTCAACGCAGCCAGCCTGATGTCTTTCGCAGCCATTATAGTCAGCCATTCTAGTCAGCCATTCTAGTCAGTCATTATAGCCAGTCTCTCCCGTCAGTGTTTTTCGTCATTAATTAAGTAAGTCATAGTCATAATCATCATATTTTTCTTGTCGCTCCATGAAACTTGTAACTATTCTGGAGGAAAAGCCAATAATAAGCATGCGAAATGCTCATTTTTTCCTACTAAATTATGTCATTAGCATGGCAATTACTTTTATTCTGAACACTTTGCTTCTCAAACACTGGAAGTAGCTATATGCCCTTATTTCACGCGGAGCTGGATTCAAGTCCATTTTCTCTACTGGGCCAAGTTTACGATGCAATCCAATATCTAGATCTGGCATGGCGTATCTATCAATTGAATATTATAATAGGGATACCAGAGCAAATGGTCACTAGCTAATCGACACTATAAGGTTTGTTGTGCTAGAAGTATCACACTGGCTTCAATACTATGTCATAATTATCTGACGTCTACTTACTACTTCTACAAGTACTTCTTTTTTTTTCTTTTTTTTTTAAGCAACTATTAGCAAATATTAGCGACAGTTTTTTTTTTCTGGTTCAATGGCAGTTGCTTTGTTGTACGCATGACAGTTTGCCTCTATAGCAGACTCTAGTGGATTATTAAGAATGGTAGCTGTCTTTCTTTTGATTCATGATGGACTTAATTGCATCTTTCACAATCCCGTCCAGCTTGCCAAGGTTCATTACACGATGTCACAATCCCACTTCTAAGGGTTCATTACATCCTCACAATCCAGAGGCTTGCATGGGGTTCATTACCGGATAGGTTCAGTCCAACACCAATCGCAAGTAAGCATTTGTCTTTGCCCAATATCTCACTTTCTTCTGCTATATCAGTTAGTAGTCATAAGTAATCGATCACCACGTCCATTGTCCCAGTCTTTTTGTTTTTTTAATTTTTTTTTGTCTTTTGTTTCTTTTGTTCTTCTTTAACAATGAAGGTAGTCAGTCTTCATCGCATTCATTATAGTCAGTCAGTCAGTCATTATAGTCATTGTCAGTCATCAATGTCAGTCAGTCTCATTAAGAAAGCAATAGTCATAGCCATCTCATTGTCTTCTTACTCCGTGAGACTCGTAAATATGAGTCACGAAGCGCAGAGTCACTTGGGTATAGGTGAGTTGCAACAGTTCGCGCGCACGGCTCACTGTCTTGTAGAGCGCAGTAAGACGGTCCATTTTTTGCAGCAATACCTCATGGGCCCGCAAATGAAGACACTCATCTAAGAACCCTTTTTGGGTTTCAAGACCAGCACAGCCAATCATTTCCTTGAGTTGATTGAGAGTNCCCTTTTTGGGTTTCAAGACCAGCACAGCCAATCATTTCCTTGAGTTGATTGAGAGTTAGTGGCCCAGAGTCCAGTGCTTGCATCACTACCTTGTGGAACTGGTCCATGTACTTCTGCTTGATAGCACAGGCATCGGTATGGCCTTGGATCACATTTTTAAGACTCACAGAGAAACCATTCTTGATCTTCTGAATGCTTTTGTTAGCACTGTGGTCCATCTTCTCCAT